>CAUYQV010069856.1:0-106479 GCA_963574575.1 Galagoides demidoff
GCCTCCCAAGTAGCTGGGACCACAGGCGCCCGCCACAACGCCCGGCCATTTTTTGGTTGCAGCCATCATTGTTGTTTGGCGGGCCCGGGCTGGGGATTCGAACCCACCACCTTAGGTGTGCGTGGCTGGCGCCTTAGCCGATTGAGCCACAGGCGCCGAGCCCAAAAGATGAATTTAAATCACACTGAGCACCTCTTGCAATTGCAATAGTCAAATGTGACTTGAGTATTATAAATTTAATGACAGTTGTTTCCTTTCTTAAAATGTGTACATACTTTCGGCACCCTCTTTATTTAACAGAATACTATTCAGCCACAAAAAAACAAACAACAATAACAAAAAACAACATTATGTCTTTCAAAGCAAGATGGATGGAACTGGAGGATATTATCTTAATTGAAATAAGCCAGGCACAGAAAGACAAATATCAGACATGCTAACTCATATGGGTGCTAAAAATATTTTCACATGGCTTGTAGAGAATGGAATGATAGTGGAGACTGGGAGGGGTGAAGAGGTAGAGAAAGGAATATTGAGATATTAGTTAATGGATGCAATGTATATTATTTGGGTGATGGATACCTTAAAAGCCATGACTTGACCACTATATAATCTATGCGTGTAACAAAATTGCACATATACCCCATAAATTTATATAAATTTTAAAAATACCAAATAGAAAAAAATAAACTAAATAATGCTTTTTCTCTTTATAACCTGTTATTAAAAAACAATTAAAAGTATTGTGTTGGAAATATATGTATTTTTCCTGAACCCGTATGAATCAACCATTTAGCTCATCTTTAGCACATAATAGGTATACAATTAAATTTTGGATTGCTTTGGTTCCATTTTAGGTGTTTACATAGGAAAGCTTTCAATAAGCCATTATTATTCTTCCTTTTATTCCTGAAGGAATTAAATTTATATGCCAAAATAAAAAGCAAGAAGAAAATTCCAATAAAAATTCTGCTAGTGGTAAGCCTGTAAGGCAGTAAGCAACTCCTGATTATTTACAAAACTAAACTACACTAAATTCTACAACTATATCAGTCCTTCCTTATCTGTGGTTTTGCTTCCTATGGCTTCAGTTACCTGTGGTCTGAAAACGTTAAATGAAAAATTCCAGAAATGAACAATTTATAAATTTTAAATTGCATGCCATTCTGAGTAGCTTGATGAAATCTTATGCTGTCCCACTCCTTCCCTCATGAGACATTAATCATCCCTTTGCCAGGCATATCTATGCTGTATACACTACCTGTCCATTAGTCACTTAGTAGTTGTCTCTGTTATCAGATGGAAAAAAACATAGTATATATAAGGTTCAGTATTATACACAGGTTCAGGCATCCACTGGGGGCCTTATAATGTATAAATGGGAACTACTGTAACCCTAACCTAAATTCATCAGCACTTGACCCCTAATACAAGTCTTCTAAGCAGCCTCATTGTCCTATTCCTTCAAACCAATTAAAATTTTAAAAGAAAGTATATTTTATTATGGCTTCTAAAAATACTGATATTTGCAAGCTTAAGCTTTATCTAGCCTTTTATTACTCATCCACTTGTAGGGAAAACAATGAGCTTCAAAAAAAAGTAAGCAAGATGAGATAAAGAAGGAAGTGCTCAGAAAATCAACAAACTGGCCAGGGATCTCGTAAATCACTCTGAGAAAGGAAAATTCAAGTCTATTTGCACTTATAGCAAAAGCTAGAAGTGACTTGAATACATAGCTGCAAACAGCTACATTTTTTCTAATATCAAGCTTTGATATAATTCTGAAAATGGAACATATAGCATACCTAACGAGCCAAATTCACCACTGTGAAACTATCTAACAAATACAGTAACACTGGAAGACAAACCTGAAATTAGAACTGCTTTCAAGGTCACTGTGTTGTATCACACACAGTTCATGTAGAAAAAGGAATCAATTTGATATATTTTTTTGGTTGTTAAAACTCAAATTGTTAGTCTAAAGTATTTGGGTCACAGTCAATCTCTACTATGCCCTAGAAATGGCATCTTCTATTCCATTCCAAGCTGTCACCTAAGACTCAGAATAAAATTACAGGCTCATCCCACTTTACAGAACAGAAGACATCAAAACTGGTTAGAAAGCTAATCTCTTTTATTATTGCATTCCATTTAAGAAGCATTGCCACTGGGGGATAAAAACAAGACAACAGATGGAAAATATTTAGAAGAAAGAGTAAAAACATATCCTGTTTTATGGCAAGAAGAATATTACAACAGTAGTCCAAGAGTTGGAAGCTGCAGTGCCACATAATTGTTGATATTTTTACAGTGCTATGTGCATTTGGAGACTAAGTACAGCATGATAAAAACCATAAATAGGTTCTACTTTAGATAGAGAACATTAACAATTGGGGAAATTAAACAGTGGATATAGAGATACCCATTTTTAAAACCTTTATTTGATATTGAATGGTATACAAAAATTACACATATGTAATGTTACCATAACCACAAATGAACAAACATTTCTGTCACCTCCAAAAACTTGTGCTCTTGTGTGTGTGTGTGTGTGTGTATGTATGTGCTTAGTGGTAAGAGCACTTAATATGAAATCTATCCTCTTAACATATTTAAAGTGAACAATACTGTCTTATTAACTATAGACATTATATTGCACTGAAAATCTGTAGAACTTACTCATCTTGCATAACTGAAGCTCTCTATTCATTGAGCAATCACTAACATTTTAATAAACGAAATAGAAAAAGGTCTTCAAGTGTGCACATTATTTATCTCTTCCAGGTGGTGAAATGTTGCGGTAACAGGAAACAAATGATAAATAATGGCTCTGGGTTGCCTGAATTAGCCAAAGCCATCAGATGAAATCCAAGGAAAGAACATGTAAAGTGATGATGAATTTAGAGAAAAACTAATACAAGCTAAGTTTACAAGATAATAAACTCTACCCTTTACCACTCAAAGATGGAGTGGTAGCCAAATACACCAAACATCAGCCCAAGGTACCCCCAAATGCTAAAGAAACATTAAAGAAAAAAATATGGCTGATAAAATCAAGCTATTACATACTAGCATAGCTATGTGACTCTAGTAACCACACCACACAAAATTACTTAAAATGTGTTCAAAATTAAGTGCAAGAAAAACACTAATACCCATATGTTCATCAACTCTCAGGAGTCTAGAATTTTAAAAATCCTAAAATACAGCCATTTTAAGAAAAAATAAAACCTTATTTATAAGCTTTATAAGGAAAATAACAACTTATTAACTAGAAAACTTGTGGATTTTCAAATAACATGCAAAATTAATTTTTAAATAACTTTATTGAGATACCACAAGCCATACACTTCATCCACTTCAAGCATACAATTTAACGTTTTTATGTATGTTCAAGGATTTGTACAACTATCATTCACAGTCTAATTTTAGAAAATATTCATTTCCCCCCCCAAAAGAAACCCTGTACCCCATTAGTATTCACTCTTCATTCCTCTCTCCCTCCAGGCCCTGGCAATACTTAATCTGCTCTTTGTTTATACAATTTTGCCTATTCATATAAATGAATTCATACAGTATGTGGACTTTTGTGTCTGGCTTACTATTCTCAGCATAATCTTCTCAAGGGTCATCCATGTTATACCATGTATCAGCACTTCATTCTATTTAATTGCCAAATGATATTGCATTGTATAGCACAATTTGTTTGGCCATTCATCCGTTGATGGGAATCTGTTTTTTTTTTTTTTTATTGTTGTTGTTGTTTGTTTGTTTTTTTACTTTTTGGCTACTATAAATAATACTGCTATGAATATTCAGGTGCAAATTTCTGTGTAGAAATACAACTTCATTTTTCTTTGGTATATACCTAGGAATGGCACTGCTGGGTCATATGATAATGCTATATTTCACTTCTTAAGGCATGGTCAAATATTTTTTCATAGCAGCTGCATCATTTTACACTCCCAAAAGCAATGTAAAAGGGTTCCAATTTCTTCATTGTCAACACTTGCTATTTTCTGTCTTGATTATTGCTACTCTAGTGATTGAGAAGTGGTATCTCACTGGGGTTTTGATTTTCTTTGACATAATGACCAATGAGGTGAAATACCTTCTTACGACATATTGGCCATTTGTAAATCTTCTTTAGAGAAACGCCTGATTTGAGTCTTTTGCCCTTTTTTTTTTCACTTAAAAGTTTATTTTTAATCTGTAAACAATAATTGAATATATGTATCAGGCATAAATGATGTTATGAGACATTTATAAATTATGGAATGATTAAATCAGGCTTTTTTCACTTTTACATAGATTTTAGGGTAGTAAAATCTAGAAAATATAAAATTTGTCATTTTAACTATTTTAAGTATACAGTATAGGGACATAAGTACATTTACATTGTTATACAACCATCACCACCACAAATCTCTACAGATTTTTTCATTGTAACAAACTGAAATTCCATTCTTACATCCACAATTACTTTAGTTAACATATCTATAACTTCATCTAGTTACCACCTTTTTTTTTTTGTCTGTGGTGAAAACATTTTTAATACCTACTCTCCTAATAAATTTCAGGAATGAAAATTCGGTTAACTATAGTCACCATGCTGTAAGTTTGATCCCCAGAATGTATTCATTCTACAACTGAAGTTTTATTTCTTTTGACCATCATTTCCTATTTCCTCCTACCCCAATCTCTGGCAACCACCATTCTGCTTTCTGTCTCTACATATTTGACTATTTATTCTAGGTATCACATGTAAGTGGAATCATATAGTATTTGTCCTTTTATGACTGACTTATTTCACTTAGCATAATGTCTTAAAGTACATGCATATTGTAGTATGTATCATGGTATCATTCCACATCAAGGTTGAATACTATTTTTCCATTGTATTTGTATACCAGATTTTGTTTACACATTTCGTTGTTCATAGACAATCTAGTTGTTTCCACCTTTTGGGACACTGGGAATAATGCTGCTATAAACATGGCTGTAAAAATATCTGTTTGAGTCCCTGTTTTTGATTCTTTTGAATGTATCGCCAGAAGTGAAACTGCTGGATCACATGGTCAAACAATGTTTAAATTCCTGCGGAACTGCCATACTGCTTTTGAAATTGGCTGCATGATTTTATATTCCTACAATGCACACATATTACAATTTCTTCACATCCTCCCCAACACCTGGTATTTACTGTTGTTTTAATAATGGCCTATTTAATGGGTATAAAGTGTTATTCCACTGTGTTATTGATTTGCATGTCCCTAATGATTCATGACGTTGGCCATCTTTTCAGACTTTTCGGTGATTTGTACATCTTCTTTGGAAAAAGTTATATTCAGTCTCTTCTCTATTTTTCAATTGTTTTTAATTTTTTTGTTGCAATGTAGAAGTTCTTTATATATTCTGGAAATTAATCACTTATCAGATATACGATTTGCAACTATTTTCTCCCATTCTCTTTTCATTGTGTTCATAGCCTTCTTGGATATGTAAGATTTTATTTGTCTTTTTTTGTTTTTCTTTTTGAGACAAAAAGTCTAGCTCTGTTGCCTAGGCTAGCATGCAATGCCATCATCATAGTTCACTGCAACCTCAAATTTCTGGGCTCAAGCAATTCTCCCGCCTCAGGCTCCCCAGTAGGTGGGAATACAGGTGTGTACCACCACGCTTGGATTTTTTTTTCTATTTTTACTAAAGACGGGGTATTGCTCTTGCTCAGGCTGCTCTCAAACTCCTGAACTCAAGTCATCCTCCTGCCTTGGCCTCCTAGAGTGTTAGGATTACATGCATGGGCCACTACAGCTTGCTAATTTTATCAATTTTTAGTAGAAATGGGGTCTTGCTCTTGCTCAGGCTGGTTTCGAACTCCTGACCTCAAGCAGTTGTACCTCCTCAGCATCCCAGAGTGTCAGGATTACAGGTGTAAGCCACCATGTCTGGCCTTGTAATATGTTTTAAAAGCATGAAGTTTGAGTCTTCTAACTTTGTTCTTTTTCAGAATCCTTTTGTCCATTCAGGGTCCCTTGAAATTCCATATCCATTTTGGAGGCTGAATTTTCTATTTCAGAAAAATGTGCCATTGGGATTTGACAGGCATTATATTGAATCCGTACATCATTTTCAGTAATATGGACATTTAACAAATTAAATTTTCCAGTCCATAAACATAGGACACCTTTCTATTTATTTGTGTCAAAATTTTTAATTTCTTTTGGCAATATTTTGTATTTTTCAGTGTATAAGTCCTTCCCCTCCTTGGTTAGGTTTATTCATAAGTATTTTATTCTTTGTGATGTTACAACAAATTTAATTGTTTTCTTAATTACTTTCTTGGCTTGCTCATTGTTAATATATAAAAACAAAACTGATTTTTGTGTGTTGATTTTATATTCTGCAACTTTCTGAATTAATATAATCATTAGTTTCAACAGCTTTTCTCCTGTATGAAATCTTTACAGTGTTTTCTACATATAAGGCCATGTCATTTGAGAATGAATATAATTTTACTTCTTCCATTTCAATTTGTGTGCTTTTCATTTCTGTTTCTTGCTTACTTGTTCTCTCTAGAGCTTCTAGTATTATGTTGAAAAGAAGTGGTGAAAATGAGAATCCTTGTTTTGTTTCTGATGGTAGAGAAAAAGCTCTTAATCTATTACCATTGTTAGCTATGGGTATTTCTTATGTAGCCTTTATTAAGATGAGATGGTTTCCTCCTGTTTCTAGTTTATGGAGTTTTTTTTTTCTTTATCATGAAAGAGTAAGGAATTTTGTCAAAGGCCTTTTCTGCTTTAATTGATATGACCAGTTGTGTGGGGGTTTTCCCTTTGTTCTATTAAGGCGATGCATTAAACATTGATAATTTTTATATGTTGAACCATCCTTGCATCCCAGGGATAAATACCACCTGATCATGGTGTACAATCCTTTTAATATGCTGTTAAATTCAGAATGTGAATGTTTCGTTAAGGATTTTTGCACTGATATTCATAAGAGATACTATTCTGTAGTTTTCTTTTACTGTTATGTCTTTGTTATCATCAGAGTAATTCTGTAATCACAAAATGAGTTTGAAAGAGTTCTCCAATTTTTTTATAAGAGTTTGAAAAGGAATGCTGTTAATTCTTCTTTAAATATTTGGTAGACTTCACCAGTTCTGGTCCTGAGCTCTTCTTTATAGGGAGGATTTTGACTACTGAGCCAATTTCCTTAACTAGCTATAGGTATATCTGGATAATCTATTTATGATGTACTCTCAGTGGTTGTGTTCTAGGAATTTGTCCATTTCAGCTAGGTTATCCAATTTGTTGGCATACACATATTCATAGTTCTCCATTTAGTTAATTTATTTTATACGCTTTTTTATTTTTGTAAAATTGCTAGTAATGTCTTCTCTTTTATTTCTGACTTTAGTTGATTCTTCTCTCTTTTATTCTGAGTCAGTCTTCTTTCTGAAGAACCAACTCTTGGTTTTATTGACTTACTTAATGGTTTGTCTATATTGTATTTTATGTATCTCTGTTCTGGTCTTTATTATTTCCTTTCTTCTTCTAGCTTTGAATTTAGTTTGGTCTTTTTCTAATTTCTTAAGCTGTTAAGTTAGGTTTTTATTTGAGATCTTCTTTAATGTAAGTGTTTACAGCTATTAATTTCCCTTTTAGCATTGTTTTTCACTTGGCCCCATAAGTTTTGGTATGTTGTACTTTCATTTACATTTGCCTCAAGATACTTTTCTAATTTCTTTTGTGATCTCTTCTTTGTCACATTGGTTGTTTAAGAATATGTTGTTTAATTACACGTACTTACAGATTTTTCCATTTTACCTTCTGCTACTGATTCTACTTTCATTCCATTGTGATTGGAAAAGATGTATTGTATTATTTTAACCTTTTAAAATTTCTAAGACTTGTTTTGTGGCCTAATATATATTTTATTTTAGAGAAGGACCATGTGCACTTCCAAAAAGTACACATATGTTATTGTTGTTTAAAATGTTTTCTACACATATGTTAGTTCCAACTCACTTTGTGTATATTAGAATTTAAGGTACTTGCTTTCTCATTGAATTCTAAGAGTTGTTTATAGACACATACATTCTCAATATAAATACCATATCTAATATGTGATTTTCAAATAATTTCCTTCATTCTAAAGAAAAAAATAAATTTTAATATAGTCTAGTTTGTTTTGTTGTTGGCTATTTGTGCTTTTGGTGTCATAGCTAAGAAATCATTACCTAATCCAAGGTCATAAGGATTTTGTAACTTTTTCTTCTAAGTTTTTATAATTTTAGCTCTTATATTTAGGTTAATAATCTATTAGGAGTTAACTTCGGTATATGGTATGAGGTAGGAGTCCAAATTTGTTCTTTTTCTTTTCTCATAAATGACTACTATTAACATTGTTTTAATGCTTCAGGTCTGTGCTCAGAAACAGGGTATGATATTCATCATACAGCATGCTATCATTTCCAGTCTGTTGCTTCATAATTTCTCTGAGAAAAAGTGACTTAGTGGTTGGAGGCCTGGCTTTTAGCACAAATGAAGAAACCAGATAGATGTAATGGTGTATTTTATATTAGAGCAATCAGAAGATTAATATTCTTTCTTTCTGAGATACTTAAGGCAAGGTCATTAACTAATTCTTTGGCTCTTTTTTTTTTTTTTTGAGACAGAGCCTCAAGCTGTCCCCCTGGGTAGAGTGCCATGGCATCACAGCTCACAGCAACCTCCAACTCCTGGGCTCAAGCAGGTCTCCTGCCTCCACCTCCCAAGTAGCTGGGACCACAGAAACCTGCCACAATGCCTGGCTATTTTTTGGTTGCAGCCATCATTGTTGTTTGGTGGGCCTAGGTTGGATTCGAACCTGCCACCTTAGGTGTATGTGGCTGGTGCCTTAGCCACCTGAGCCACAGGTGCCGAGCCAATTCTTTGGCTCTTATAGTTTCTTCTGTCTCACTCATATAGGTTGAGTTAATAAACTTATAATGATTCATTTTAATATTTTCAGAATGTATGGAATGTGCCACTGTATAATGGTTTGAATATGCTCATTAAAGGTTATTCATGGTTTAAAATAAAAAAAATACAATTGCCAAAATGTGGAAACAGCCTAAATGCCCACCAACCCAGGAATGGATTAACAAGCTGTAGTAAATGTATACCATGGAATACCATTCAGTCATTAAAATGATGGAGACTTTATATCTTTTGTATTAAACTGGATGGGAGTGGAACACATTATTCTTTTTTTTTTTGAGACAGTCTCGCTATTCACCCTTGGTAGAGTTCAGTGGCATCACAGCTCACAGCAACCTCAAACTCTTGGGTTTAAGTGATTCTCTTGCCTTAGACTCCCAAGTAGTTGGGACTATAAGCGCCCAACACACCCGGCTATTTTTTTGTTGTTGTTGCAGTTGTCATTGTTGTTTAGCTGGCCCAGTCTGGGTTTGAACCCACCAGCCTCAGTGAATGTGGCCAGCACCATAACCACTGTGCTAGGGCTGCTGAGCCAGAAACACATTAGTCTTACTAAAGCATCACAAGAATGGAGAAGCAAGAATCCTATGTACTCAATTATGATATGAGAACAATTGATGATCTAGTACATGGTGGGGGTGGGGTGGGGGAAGAGGGCTTCAGGGACAGGGAAAAAGGGAGGAGTGGGGGGGGTCACAGTGTGTGACACACCTCTTGGGGCTGGTACACAATTATAAGAGGGACTTTACCTAACAAATGCAATCAGCGTAACCTGGTTCTTTGTACATTCAATGAATCCCCAACAATAAAAAAAAAATGAATTTGAGAACATTTAGATATTTTACAAACAGTGTTTTCTGAACTTCTTAAAACAAAATCAAATTAGTTTAACTCATTCTACCCTGTTATTTGTTTGGGACTTTTCAGTCTTTCATTGGATCCACAAATAAACAAATAATTTTAGCACTATGTTCAAACTATTGCTTTGGTAATGGGAATTAAAATATGTATTCTACAAGGGTACATGTTAAGTTTACTAAGTGTAGAGTATAAGTGTCTTAACACAGTAACTAGGAAAATGCGGTGAAGGCTATGTTAACCAGTTTGATGAAAATATTTCCAATGGTATATAAACCTAGTACATTGTACCCCATGATTGCATTAATGTACACAGCTATGATTTAATTAAATATATATATTCACTATTAAAAATTTTAATTAACACATATACATAATAATTACATATATATGTATAAAATATTAGAACCTCTATAGTCGACCATTTGCCTACATTGACTACCTCCTAACTTTCATAGATTAGACATGCACCACATGTATGAATCAATACAGTAGGTCTAGTTCCTTATGTTGACTACCTATGGATGCTGACTAGTTTGTTACAGTCCCTTAGGTGAACAACTTATAGAGGTTCTACTGTACATGCATGGTATATTTGATGTTTTGATACAAGCATACAATGTGTAATATCAAATCAAGCAAATTGGGAAATCCACCACCTCAAGCATTTTATCATTTCTCTGTGTTAGGAACATTCCAATTCCATTATTTTAATTATTTTTAAATTTACTATAAATTATTGTTAACTATAGTTGCCTTATTGTGCTATCAAACACTGGGTCTTCTTTATTTTTTTTTGAGGTTTCGATATTTTATTCATGTTTTATTTTAGGTGATGTTAATTGCAGCATTTGAAGGGGAGGATCTAATTCCACACAAAGTGGAAGAAACTAAAATATGCCCATTAAATTGCTAAAAGATAAATTGAGTGGTAAGAATACAACAGAAGTCCAATTTAGATTCTGAGTGTTGTCACCATGTGATCACAATCACACAGACTTCCCAGCTTATACCTGGGGATCCTAGAAGCTATTTCATACTCTGGTGAAAGGGCAAAAAACCACAACATGAGAAGGAATTAATCTGCCCTCTCCACCCACAAATGGCACAAAAGCAACAGCTACTACAGCCTGCAGACCTTTTGGTGTAAAAGAGGTGATAATGGATTAAGGTAGGGAAAAGTCATGAATATCCATCTATGAAGAAGCCCAAGTGCCCATCGATCCACGAATGGATCAATAAATTGTGGTGTATGTATACCATGGACTATTATGTAGCCTTAAAGAAGATGGAGACTTTACCTCCTTCATGTTTACATGGATGGAGCAAGAACATATTCTTCTTAGCAAAGTATCTCAGGAATGGAAGAAAAACTATCCAATGTATTTAGCCCTACTAATAAACTAGTTTATAGCTTTCATATGAAAGCTATAGCCCAATTATAGCCCAAGAATATGGGGACGGGGGAGAGGGAGGAGAGGGAAGGGGGGAGGATGGGTAGAGGGAGGGTAATTGGTGGGATCACACCTATGGTCCATCTTACAAGGGTATATGTGAATCTTTCCAAATGCAGAATATAAATGTCTTAACACAATAAAAAAAAGTCCCTTTCAGGTCAGTTTTACACACCATCAAGCAATGAGCCTTTCATCAATTAGGGCTAGGAAACCAAGGTTCAATTCTCAGGAAGTCACAATTTCATTCATTTACTCAGTATGAATTTACAAAGTGCCTACACATATCAGCTTCCACTTGCAGCCATTTCAAGATAAAAAAGAAACCTGGCATCTCTAAAGAAGCCACCAAGTTCCCCTCAAGTCTACAGCTGAGAAGACCTTTTTTGGAATCAGGTTTCTTCTGTACCTCTAAAAGGTTAACACCTTCAAGCTGAATCATCTTTAACCTGGAAGTCCAACATGATATTGAACAATACTTGCATCCCAGACATACAACATTAAAAGATTACTCTAAATTCTGAAGGTAGCTATGCTGCAAAATAGTTTAAAATTAAACAAGTGTACAGTATTCATTTATGCTTGAAATTCCAGTCTTGTGACCACCAGCATTGACATTCTTACCATCCAGCAGAGCTGACACTGTCAGTTTGATACCCGGCTTTAGGCTCTGAATGTATCCTAAACCTAATCAGCCTGGAGCTGTTCACTTTAGCCAAGAAGCAGGCATCAGGGTCAATCTGGTACTTGGTAGCTATTCCAAAGTGAGTGTTACTGTTTTCTGCTGTCCAGGAGAGATTGACAGCGGTCTCCAACTTCTTGTTCACTTTCTGGTAGATGGAGCCACCAAACTCTGTCCTGTCATTCACATTAGTGGGAAGCTGGAATTCATCCATCTTGTAGCCAACTGCAAGGTTGCTCTCGGTCACTTGGGACTTTGCAGTCTCAAAATTCATCTAGTAGCCAGCCAGTCAGTCAGCCCTCGTAACCCAGAACCAGAGCACCCCAGATTGAAGGCCTAGCAATGTCAAAGTCCACATCGCAGCCCAGGTTGATGTGCTCTCACTTGTACCCTGTCTTGATTTTAGCATTTTCCCCCCAGGGTTAGCTGAGAAGAACGAATTGAAGGTCAGCTTCAGTACACATGCAAGCTGATCTTCCATGGTAATCTTGGTGCCCAGCATGTTGTGGGTGTTCCATTTCTCCATAAACATTAAGGCCATATTGGGTCCATCTGTACTTGGTTTCCAGACTGCCTGTCACTTTGGTGGTCTCAGTATTGGCTGAGCCTGAGCTTGTAAATTCCAATCCATTCTCAGATTTTGTTTTCAAATCAATTTATTAAGCCAAATCTATAGCCCTTAGGGGAAGACATCCCTGGCAGACTTGCTGAGATCAGCATACGTGGAAGGCACAGTCATCTTCTCAGAGGTGGTGGCAGTGGGTTTGGCATCAGCTGCAGTGGGGTCTGTGGTGCAAAGGAACTGAGAGGGGCAACCCATGAGGGTAGATCTTATTTCTTATATCTAATTGTATTTTTGTACCCATTAATGATGCCCATTTTGTCCTCCCCTCCCTACTACTCATTGTAACCTCGGATAACCAAGATTCTACTGTCTACCATGGTGAGTTCAATTTTTCATAACTTCCACATATGAATGAGAACATGAAATAAATAGTTGTCTTTCTGTGCCTCACTTCAAACTCATCCTTTTATAGATCAATATTCTCTTGCCCAGAATCATATGCTGAAAAGACTATTCTTTCCCTCTATAAAAATTGCCTTAGTTGGCTGGTGTAGTGGCTCATGCCTGTAATGCTATTACTTTGGGAGGCTAAGGCAGGAGGATCACTGTGGCCAGGAATTTGAGACCAACTTGGGCAACACAACAACATCGGACAAAAAAATAAAATCATTATCTAGGTGTAAATTATAGACCTGTGGTCCTAGCTACTTGGGGGGCTGAACCAGGAGGATGACATGATGCCAGAAGTTTGAGGTTGCAGTGAGCTAAGATAGTGCCACTATGCTGTAGCCTGAGTGACAGAATGAGATTCTGTCTCTAAAAAAATTGTCTTAGTATATTTGCTAAAAATTGGTTGGCCAAAAAAGTATGAATTTATTGCTGGAATATAATCTGTTTTATTGATCTCTACATCTACACATAACAGTATCATAATCTTGATTATTGTAGTTTTGTAGTAAGTTTTAAAATATGGAAGAGTAAGTGCTCCAAATCTGCTCTTTTCAAGATTTCTTTGACTATGCTGGGTTACTTGTATTTCTATATGAATTTTAGGATATACTTGTTAATCTCAGTAAAAAAGCCATCAGGAATTATGACTGCACTGAATCTGTAGTATGAGCATACGATTAGATTTTCAGAACGTGTAATGAGGGCTAGAATCATTATGCCACATTAAGAGAATATTACAGATTCATACAATTCCACTGAGTCATTAAATTTAAGAGTTGGGACTGAAATCTTAGACATCATCGACTTCAGTCCCACTTTCAATATAAAGAAATAATATGTATAGAGTGTTTTATAATTTTTCAAGTACTATTTCTTTTTCTTTTTTTACAAAGTATTTTTTTAATATCAATAAGGACTTGTAATAACTCTGTACTAAATGTAGGACATCTCAAATCTAAGATACAAAATGATAAAAACTCTAGAAGAAAGTGTGGGAAACACTCTTAATAATATAGGCCTTAGGGAAAGGCTTTATGAAGAAGACTTCACTGGCAATTGCAGCAGCATCAAAAATAAACAAATGGGACCTGATCAAGCTTAAAAGCCTCTGAACAGCTAAGAACACAATGAGCAAAGCAAACAGACAACCTTAAGAATGGGAGAAGGTATTCTCATGTTATAAATCTGACAAGGGGCGAATAACCAGAACCTACAGAGAACTCAAGCAAATCAAGAAGAAAAGAGCAAACAACACAATTAATTACTGGACAAGATAAATGAACAGAACCTTCTCCAAAGAAAACAGAAGAATGGCCAACAAACATATGAAAAAATGTTCATTGTCCCTAATCATAAGAGAAATGCAAATCAAAACCACCTTGAGATATCACCTAAGACCAGGGAGAAGAGCCCATATCACAGAGTCTGAAAGCTACAGATATTGGCAAGGATGAAGAGAGAAGAAAACACCTATACATCGTTGGTGGGACTGCAAACGAATGTAGCCTTTTTGGAAAGAAATATAGAGAATCCTCAAAGAGCTATAAGTAGACCTTACATTTGATCCCACAGTCCCATTACTCGGTATCTACCCAGGAGGAAAAAAAAAATCATTTTACCATAATGACATTTGGATTTGAATATTTATAGCACCTTAATTCACAATCATAAAGATGTAGAAACAACCAAAGTGGCCATCAACCTATGAATGGGTTAATAAACTGTGGTATATGTGTATCATGGAATACTATTCAGCCTTAAAAAAAGACAAAGACTTTACATCTTTTGTACTTACCTGGATGGACCTGAAGAACATTCTCCTTGCTAGTATCTTAATAATGGAAAAACAACCATCCCATGTACTCGATACTAATTTGAAACTAGGAGATGAACAACCACAAGCACACACGAGAGAAAAAAAATTAAATTCAAGAAGGGGGAGAAGGGAGAAGGGGCTCAGTAAACTCCAACCTCACAAGTATAATATAGAGGTATATTTCATGCCTCCTGATTGAAGGACTCAAATACAATTCAGAGTTTTCCTAACAAATGCAAACACTGTAATCTAATTGTATATACCCGTATATTAATCTCAAAAAAGGTAGGATATCTCTTCTTATACCCATTTTAGCGAAACAGATACAGAAGAACTGAGTGACTTAATAAGGTCATTTATACAGACTCAGGGCTCAAACTTCTGCCAACTGATTCCCTGTGCAGGGTTTTGAATATACATAAATTGTGTCATTTGTAAAACAAACTATTGAGCTGATCTTTTACCATTACCTGTACTTCTTAACAATTCAGTAATTATAGATCTTTCTCTTATTCTTGTCATCCCCCAATATACTATTATGTTTTCTTGAAACTTTTCTTCCCCTCTTCATAATATAGACATTCTTTAGTTTACACGGTAATGTAGGACTATAAATATGAAATGTAAGCCAAAACTATGTAGGCGGTTTTAATAATTAATGGGGAAAATTATTATTATCCCATAACCTTTAACATTTTTTGTAAAAACATTAAAATCTCTCTTAATATCAGCTATACATGTACAGGGGAATAAATAATAGTAAAACTAATATTTTAACACTCATTTTAGAAACATTGTGAGAGTACTTTATTCCTTTGTAAAGACCTTACCAAGTGTAGTTTAAACAATGTCTCTCTTCTCATCATATAACTTACAATATGGAGCACACCTCTTTTCTAAGCCTTGGCACAGAAACTGTTAGTGTTTTCTAAATTTTGGTCAGTTTCTAACATTTTAACCTTTACACTTTCAAACCTGTAAAATATCTGCAAGAGTTCCTTTAAGGTGAAGATCTTTTTTATGGTGACACTTCTTCTGTGAGACTGTCATCTTTTCACTCAGTGTCACTTTCTTCATTTATGTTGACCATTTTTTTTTTGAGACAGAGTCTCATCTCACTGTATTGTCCCAGACAAGAGTGCCATGGCATCAGCCTAGCTCATAGCAAACTCAAACATCTGGGCTCAAGTGATCCTCCTGCCTCCTGAGTAGCTGAGACTTACAGGCATCTGCCAAATGTCTGGCTCATTTTTCTATTTTTAGTAGAGACAAGGTCTTACTCTTGCTCAGGCTGGTCTAGAACTCCTGAGCTCAAGTTATCCTCTCGCCTTGGCCTCCCAGAATGCTCAGATTACCGGCAGGAGCCACCACACCCAGCCCAAGTTAAAGTTTACCTTTACTAAGTTCCTTGGCTAAGTATCTAGAGTCTCTCAAACGGTGGCAGTGTCTACATTCCTATGGCTGGCTATTTCTTCTATAACTACATTTACTTTACATTTAAATCTTATATCCAGTGTTATTACTTTGCATTGTTTTTATTGCACTTTCTTCTTCGTTGGCCAGTTTTATCTTTTGGTTATCCATTTTTGTAAAATGTCTGATTGGTTTAGCAGTAGGAGACAAGGAGGCACACAATTATTTGCTTTTCTGTCAGTGCACAAACTAATCACTAGTAGCATTTGAAGGAAGTGAAATGATGGTTCACTGATCACGATGCACATCTATTATTTATGTGATGATTTACGGACTGCAGAGCTAATATACCATAATAACTAATACTTAAATCATATTATTGTGGATCGGTGTTACTGAACTAAGTCACGGTAACTGTGCCAATTTTCCGTGCAAAGCAAGAATCACTGTTGCCAAATAGAAATGAGCTGTAAAACCTTATTTTTTCAACATGTCACTATTCTAAAATATAGCAATACCATCCAAAAGGAACAATAGGCTACTTTACAATATTTTCTCATTTTACCAATTCTGTAAGTTTCCAAATTTAGGGAGAATTTGCTTTGTGAACTATACTTGTAGGGCACACAGAAAAACTAAAAGTTAAGTCATAGTAGTGGTGCACCTGTAGCTATAGTTACCCAGGAGCTGAGGGTAGGAATACTGCTTCATCCTAGGGGTTCAAGTCTAGCTAGGCAACAAAGTAAGACTCATATCTATAAAGAAAAGAAGGGGAAAAAAAAGAAAAGAGAAAAATTTAAAGACTCTTGCTTGAAGGGTTGAATGTATCTTGGGACATTTTACCAATTGAAACATATTTTTTTGCCAGCATCTATTATAAATTCAGATGACTTATAAAATTCACCCAGTCCAGAAAAAGATATGCATGAACAAATTTGGAAATCTTCATAAAATGGAATTTTAAATCAGAGAGTGAAGAATGGAGTGTATAACAAATTGAATTGGGTCAACTAGATATTTATTTAGAAAAAAAAGTCCCTCACTTCACACAACGCATAAAAAAATTCATATGAAATTAAGATGAAAATTTATTATAAAGAATGGAACCATGAAAATACTGTAAGAAACATATAAATTTAGCTAGATGTGGTGGCTCACTTATGTGAATCCTAGCATCCTCAGAGGCCAAGGTGAGAGGATCACTTGAGCTCAGGATTTCGAGACCAGCCTGAGTAAGAGTGATACCTTGTCTCTGTTGAAAAAAGAAAAATTAACAGGGCTAATCTTCAGATGTATAAGTTTTCTAAAAAAAAAAATAATAATAATTTAGGCCAGGCATGGTGGCTCACACCTATAATCCTAGCACTCTGGGAGGCCAAAGCAGGTGGACAGCTTGAGCTCACAGGTTTGAGACCAGCCTGAGCAAAAAGCAAGACTCTGTCTCTACAAAAAAATAGAAAGACTGAGGCAAGAGGATTGCTTGTGCCTAAGAGTTGGAGGTTACTGTGAGCTGTGATGCCAATGCACTCTAACCAGGACAACAGCTTAAGACCGTGTCTCGGAAAAAACAAACAAACAAAACAACCCATTTTAATCCAAAACCCTATAAGCCAGGCCTCAAACTTCCCTTACCTCTTCCTCTTTTTCCACACTCAATTGACGAATTTCCTATTTCCTATTTTTTTTTTTTGTTTGTTTTGCTGAAATAGGAAAAAAATCAGAAAACTAAGCTCTGGTCTTTCTCATTAAACCTGCTCTTTCCAAAATCTTTTCTATTTCAGTATGTAATAACTCTACTTTTCTAGGTGCTCAGGATAAAAACTTTGGGGTCATCCTTGACATCTCTTTTCCTCTCATGTTCCATAAGAAAATGTTCCTGGCTTGACTTACACAATATATTCCATCTAACCACAGCCACTACTGTGATCCAAGCCACGAGCACCTCTAACCTGTATTATTTCAGCGTCATCATAACTGGTATCCCTGATTTCACCCTTGTTCCTTTATGATCTATTTCTTAAACAGGAATTGTTATATTTCTTAAAATTAATTTACAATAATTTTACCCTTTCCATTCATTCTCCTTTTCGCTTAGAAGTAAAAACCCTTACTATGATTATAAGGCCCTAGATCAGGGTTAGGGGACCTGAGACCACATGTGGCCTTCTAGGTGTAGCCTTTTGATTAAATCTAAATTTTACAGAAAACATCTCTCATTTTTATTAACATATTTTGTTCATCTTTTTTTAATAATGTGATAGCTATATTTACTTATTTAATTTTTTTGAGACAGAGTCTCACTATGTCACCTTCAGTAGAGTATGTGGTGTCACAGCTCACAGCAACCTCAAACTCTTGGGCTCTAGCAATCCTCTTACGTTAACCTCCCAAGTAACTGGGACTACAGGTGCCTGCCACAACACCCAGCTATTTTTTAGGGATGAGGTCTCACTCTAGCTCAGGCTGGTCTCAAACTCCTGAGCTCAGGCAATCCACCCATCTCAGCCTCCCAGAGTGCTGGGATTACAGGAATGAGCCACCGCACCCAGCTTAGTATTTATATTTAATCAAATTATTTAAATGATTAGACAAATTAATTTACATTAAAAAACTTATCTATTTTTAAAATCTTTATATCTTATTTCATTTATAGCTAAAACTGGTAAAGGCTATGTTTTTAAAAATGTTTTATATAATTGCTGAATTTTATTTTTACTCCATAATAAAAGATATGTTTATTTTTCTTTTTACTTCCTAAATTTCAAATTAATATGAGGGTACAAATTTTTAGGTTACATTGTTTTCAATTCTAAGGTAAAATTCAACTTATAGTTGAACCCTTCACCCAGGGGACATACTTAACACCCCCACAGTGTACACATTAGGTGAGATCCCGCCGATCATCCTCCCTCCTCCCTCCAATGGCCCTTTCTCCTGTCCCTTCTCCTCTCTCTGCTTCCCATCCCCCTTGCTAGAATATATTTGTGTTTCATCATTCGTGTGGATGTGTACTTGCCTATAATCGGTTTCATATTAGTATTGAGTACACTGGATATTGTTTTTTTTTCCATTTTAGAGATACTTTACTAAGAAGAATGTGTTTCAATTCCATCCAAGTAAACATAAAAGAAATAAAGTCTCCATCTTTTCTCATGGCACCATCTCTGAATGGTACTCCATGGTATACATATACAACAGTTTGTTTATCTATTCCTGGGTTGACGGGTATTTGGGTTGCTTCCATGACTTGGCAATTGTGAATTGAACTGCAATAAACATTCTAGTGCAAATGTCCTTGTGGTAAAATGTTTTTTTGTTTTTCTAGATATATACAGATAGCCTTCAGAATGGGAGAAGATTTTTGCATATTACAAATCTGACAAATGGCTGATAACTAGAATCTACAGAGAATGCAAATTAATCAACAAGAAAAGAGCAAGCAATCCCATACATGAGTGGGCAAGAGACTTGAACAGAAACTTCTCTGAAGAAGACGGATGAATGGCCAACAAACACATGAAAAATGCTCATTGTACCTAATCATCAGAGAAATGCAAATCAAAACCACTCTGAGATATCACCTAACCCCAGTGAGAATAGTGCATATAACAAGGTTACAAATCTGTGGATGCTGGTGTGGATGTGGAGAGAATGGAACACTTCTACACTGCTGGTGGGACTGCAAACTAATATAACTTCTATGGAAAGAAGTATGGAGAATCTTGAACTAAAAGTTGACGTTACATTTGATCCCACAATTCCCTTATTAAGTATCTTCCCAGAAAAACAAAAATAATTTTAAGTTTTTAAAATAAAGTATTAAAAATACCAAAGAATAAAGTTTCAATGAAATTATCCTCCCAGATTGCCTGGAATATTAGAACATTAATAAGCAATAAGGGCTAAATGGACAGCTACTACACTCATGATTTTATTCTAACTTCACACACCTGACTGGTGCCACTACTATATGAGGCTGGTTGGCAAGAGTTTATGGGTGTTGAGTATGCCTGTCTGTTAATCAGCTTTTGACAACAATGCACTGTGATTCTGTTTGAAGTGAAGTATGTGAATAGTTACACGGTTCGCCAGTATTAATTTTTAATTCTGTCTGATTAACAGCTCATGAGGTCAAAGAGGACCAAGAGAATGATAAAGGAACAAAACAGATTTTTTTTTAATTTTTGCAGTTTTTGGCTGGGGCTGGGTTTGAACACGCCACCTCCAGCATATGGGGCTGGCACCCTACTCTTTGAGCCATAGGTGCCACCCCAGATTTTTTTTTTTTTTTTTGAGACAGAGAGTGTCTTGCTCTGTCGCCAGGCTATAGAGTGCAGTGGCATCTGCCTAACTCACAGCAATCTCAAACTCCAGAGTTCAAGTGATCCTCCTATCTCAGCCTCCTGTGTTGCTGGGACTACAGGTATCCACCACAAACCCTGACTAATTTTTCTAACATTTTAGTAGAGATGGGGTCTTGCTCTTGCTCAGGCTGGTCTTGAATTTGTGAGTTCAAAGTATTCAGCACCTTGGCCTCCCAGAGTGCTAGGATCACAGGCATAAGCCACCATGCCCCAGTTTTTTTAATGAGGATTAAGAATTGCCATAATATCTTGTTTCTGCTAAAGATCAGATGGTTGCTTGCTTTGTGATACTGCAAGATCAACATTAAAGAAATTCAATGTTCATCAGCATTATAACACTCTGAAGTACCACAAATATTTTAAATTGAAGGTAGAGACATGAAAGGTTGTATTACAGAAATTAAAATGCGAAAAGCAAAAGCAAGAACAATTGTTTCAAGCAGCAATAAGATATGGAAATAACGGCACTGAAACAACTTATATACTCAGGGAAAAAGGAAAGTCATTCAGTGATGTAGTAATTGTGAAATAATGCATTGGCAAAGTTGGAGGATGCTTAGACCCCAATAACATTTAAAAGTACAAACAATTGTCTCTTTCAGGGAGAACCATAACTGGCAGCCTGATTAGCCTTTAATTTAATGTATTCAACAATATGATATGTGGCAAAAAATACAAGCATTTTGAAAAAGCTCCTTTTTCTCAAAATAGTTCTTCAAGAGGAAATTCTGGATGAACATTTTCTCTAGTTAACAAAGGTCATTGATAAGCAGGCAGGTGATATATGCAAATCATAGGAAGACTACACAGCTATTATAAATCTATGAATTGAAAAATACAATGACTTTGCTTGGCGCCTGTGGCTCAAGCGGCTAAGGCGCCAGCCATGTACACCTAAGGTGGCGGGTTCGCATCCCCAGCCCGGGCCTGCCAAACAACAATGATGGCTGCAACCAAAAAATGGCCGGGCGTTGTGGCGGGCGCCTGTAGTCCCAGCTACTTGGGAGGCGGAGACAGGAGACTCGCTTGAGCCCAGGAGTTGGAGGTTGCTGTGAGCTGTGATGCCATGGCCCTCTACCCAGGGGGACAGCTTGAGGCTCCGTCTCAAAAAAAAAAAAAAAGAAAAGAAAAGAAAAGAAAATACAATGACTTTGAGAATGGTGACATCACTCAAATTAGCATTTCAGCTTCAATTAGTTTATATTACCATGCACCTAAAGAACTACAGATGGAATTGATTAAACTTTTAGTGGATGTCATTTTAATGTCATGTTTGATGGTAAGAAAGAGCCAATTGAAAAATGGAAAAATGCAGTAGAATAGCCATGCCTTTGGCAACATGCCCCCAAAATGCTGTTTTGCTTTTTAACCACTTATTGCTGTGAATCTACATTCTCCCATCTAACCCAAATCAAAATGCTCTTAAAGTTACAAATGACTGATACCCATCTAGAAGATCAACTGAAATGGTGGACCTCCATACTTCAATCAAATATTCAAATACTTTCCAACAAAAAAACAGATACAACAAAGTCATTAAAAGGTTAGCTAACATTAAAATTAACTAATAATGTTCATTTTTAAAATTATTAAGTACATAGATTTTTACAAAACAATGTACATTTAAGAGGTATCTAATTGAAGTTTCTTGATGTGTCCTTATTTGATTATAGCTAAATTAATGACTTTCTACATGTCTCCCCACATCTGCTCTACATAATCTGTCCCGCATTACCAACCTGATCTCATCTCCTACTTAGTTTCACCTCGTTCATTCTAGTTAGTCCACGCTGGCCACAGTTACCTTTCTCAAACATTCCATATATGCACCACTTCAGGATCTTTGCGTGACTCATTCCTTTACTACAGTGAGGTCACTATTCAATTATTATCAGAGAGACTTTCCTATACTATCTTGGTTCAAAATGTAACCAGTCTCAGAAATTCCTATCCCCAAACCTCACTTTAATTTTTGTCATAAGATTTATTACCTTGTTGAAACACATTATAGACTTACTTATTTTGTTTATTGTATGTCTCTTTGGCTAGATATAAACTCCATGTATGCAGTAAGTTTGTCTGATGTATACTCTAGCACTTAAACAGTACCTGACCCTTCATATGCACTCAATGTATTTTTTTGATGGATAAATGAATACAAAATTCACCTGTTAAAATCTTTAAATATCTATAGGATAAAGTACACAGTAAACAACATGATAAGCTAAATAATGGATTGGAAGAAAACTATTTGTAACATTTGTAACAGACAGTGGATGCATCTTCACTACTTTTACAAATTAGTAGAAAATATATAACCAAATCTTTAAAAATGAGGCAAAATACAGGCAATTTACAGAAGAGATGAAAACATATAAGTTCACTTGTAATCAGGAAAATTCAAACATAAACAATAATGATACACTACTTTTTACCTATTGGATTGGTAAAATTTGATAAATTGATAACACCCAATATTTGCAAAATGAGGATAAAACAAAAAATATCTTCTACTAATCATGAGAGTATAAAGGAGGAGAATTATTTAATAGAAAAAATTGGCAGTAACTATCAATATTAACAAGGCATAGAGCAATGCTGGATTTCAGCAACTCTGTTCAGAATTTATTTCATGGTGATAGTTACCAAAGACTTTTAATATATGTATGTAAGATATAGAAAAGAATCTTCAGTGCAACATATGTATGTGATCATAAAACTATAGACATAATGTCAGCGTTCATAATAGATTGTTTATGGTAAACCCACACAAAAAAATACAACATTATTATGAAAAATAATGAGGCATATATTGATAGGCTGATAAAAAGAGTGTGCAAGATTTACCAAGTGATGATAGCTAGATACAAAGCAAATGTATAGTATGATTTCATATGTGTAAACAAAAATATAAGAAGACACCTACATTTGGAAGAGGCAGCATCATTTATTTCATGTACCAATAATTAAAGGAAAAATACTTCTAATTTTAATTGTAATACACTTTTCATTGAAAGATGCACTCCAATATCAGATATTTTGAATATAAAAATGAGTCTTAAAATTAATGGGACATCATGTACAAATGCATATAAATATATGCATTCAGAAGCCTTCTCTGGAAGAATAGATGAGAAATAGGTAAATGTTCACTCTGGAAAAGAATAACTGGAAATTTGGAGTTTGTGAACATACAGAAATAAGGCTTCTCATTTTGCATCTTTTTTTACTGGTTGCAAAGACAAAAATTTAAATGTAGTTAGCCTTTGACTCAGCAATTTCACTTTAAGGAATCTACACAGTATAGAAACTTATACATGTGTCCACAGTAAGGTTACCTTTGGGCCAGGAGGACCTGGAAGACCAATGCCAGAAACACCAGGATCGCCTTTGTCTCCTTTCTGTCCAGGTAATCCTGGGGAGCCAGCTTGTCCAGGAACTCCAGGAGGTCCAGGGGGTCCTTCCACACCCTGAGGACCTGTTAAAATGTGTAATATGTCATATTTTACAAAACATTCTTCACTCATGGCATATCTAAGATGTATATGACTTAAAAATATCTGGATGATGTGGCAGGTGCCTGTAGTCCCAGCTACTTGGGAGGCTGAGGCAAGAGAATCACTTGAGCCCAGGAGTCTGAGGTTGCTGTGAGTTGTGACACCATGGCACTCTACCGAGGGCAACAAAGTGAGACTCTGTCTCCACAAAAAAATAAATAAATAAAGTGTATGTGACCAAGCCAAAACATAAAAAGCTCTGCAAATTTTGAGTTATATAACAATAAGCTTCACAACCAATATTATAAAAATGCCTATTTTTTACAGATGTTTAAATAAAAAGGTTATAGCTGGAGAAAAAAATATGATGGCAAATTATAACTTTTAAAGTTTATAAAGCTCTGTCCCTTAATTCCCATTCCCACTGATTTCTTTAGATATTGACTTAGTCGGAGTCTATCAGACTCTTTTCTGATAAAAAGATAGCGAGCAACCTTCTATTAATGGGACTAAATATTTGAGATATTTTCATTACTCACCTGGAAAACCCATATCACCTATGTTTCCTTTAAGTCCAGGAGGTCCTGTAAGTCCTGGCTGCCCAGGGAGACCAGGGTTACCCTCAGGACCTAGAAAAGTTAAATTGTTAAAATGAAGAAAAGTCAACAATACTGGGGTTGTCTGGTTTCTTGGAATGTGTAGTATTTAAATGCAAGCATGGCATTGGATGATTGAATCTTAATATATTATTAAGGTCCACAGATGTACTGAGCATAAAACAAAAAGAGGTAGCTAAGAAATCTCTTCAGGAACATATTACAATATAACCATGGTAATAGAGGTCTCCAAAAAACCCCCCATTTTTCTAACAAATGATACAATTTTACCAGGACACCTTGTTTCTTGTCCTAAAACAATTCCAATTACCTGAAGTCCTATTTATTATATGTATATAACTACTCTTACTATTTTCACAGATAAAATCCAATAAGCTTGTTTTTAAAAGATTCAGAAATTATTTTCTACTACAGAGTTTGATTACATGAGATTAGGAGGAGAAAAGGTGGTAAGCTGTCATGAAATAACCCTAGTACATTAGGCTAGGGAGAGATAAGAATTGATGGAAAGGTACTAGGCCTCAACCCCAATCGGCATAGTAGCTTTGTTTGCACATTTTCCCTAGCATATAGGTGCTTGAGATCTGTGATGTTGCCTAGGTATTTTCCAATGACCAACGTGTTGTCTTTTTTTTTTTTTTTTCAGTTCTTGCCTGAGGTTGGGTTTGAGCCTGCCACCTCCCGTATATAGGGCCGGCGCCCTACTCCTTTGAGCCACAGACACCGCCCCCCACATGTTTAAAATGTCTTTTAACATTTTAACATTTTAAACATGGAAAAGAGTTGGAAAAGAGAATGCAGATGTAAGAGAGAGAGAGGAATAGAATCTCTCTTTCCAAATTGTATGTATTCATGATGTTTTGATATATGCATACATTGTCAATGATTAAATAAAGATAAGCAACATAAAAAAAAAGAATCTCTCTTTCCAAATATATTAAGACAGTGTGATGTGGAGTCTATCCAGTGAATAACTGAATTAAAGGATTATATAACAATGAGGATCAGCTGCTCTTTATTTTCTCAGGGGTCAAACTAAGAGAAAATGGAAAAAAGAAAATGAAAAATAAGTAAAAATAATTTTATTAGGAATAAGAAAAAAAACATGTTGACTGTAGGATGATTAATGCTGTAATCAAGTACCAAAGGAGATTGTGAAAATTTTCATTGCTAGAAATTCTTAAAAATAGAATCAACGGTCATTTGCTTTACATGATTTAATGATTGACTAATCTGAAGGAAAAAAAAACTGGAAAAGGCAAATTTTTTGGGTTCTTACCAGATAATTGTCTTATTTGTATATGCTACAATATATATGAAAAAACATAGAATTTTACTTGGATAATACTTCTGATTCTGTGTATATCCTGATGCCATAAAAAAGAAACTAAATGAACAAGTCAAAATATACTATAAAACTGCTCTGTTGAAATGAAAACAACTTTGCTAAAAGTAAGCTCCCTGTATCAGTAGCTTTCCAAGTATATGTAGTATTATCATTACCAGATAGAAAGCATCATCAAACATGATAAATACATAATTACAGTGGAACCTCTGTAAGTTGACTCTAAAGGAACTGTGACAAACAGGTCAACATACAGAGGTGGTTAACATAAGGAACTAAACCTACTGTACCGACACATATATATGTTGCGTGTCTGGTCTATGAAAATTAGGTCAACTTAAGGAGGTGGGCAATGTAAAGAGCTGGTCAGCTAGGAAGGTTCTACTGTACATTTCCAAGATTCAGGGTGAGCTTTCCAATTGCTACAAAATGGCCTATCACACTTACCTGATGGGCCTGGTAAGCCAGGCTGTCCACTCAGTCCAGGCTGCCCTGGGTCTCCAGGCAAACCCTGGTCACCTTTTGGCCCCGGAACTCCAGGAATACCTAACAAGGATGAGAAGAGATAAGTTAGTCTGGTATCATTAATCCATTAAATAAATTTGGCAAATTTATTTTGGCAAATTTGGCAAGCTACTCAGGTCTTAAACTATAAGTGAACCAGAAGAACAAGCGATGTTCTAATATAGTAAGAACCATTAGCACTGGACTCATACTAAAGTCTTTCACTTTTTATTTACTTAACAACAAGAAATTCAGAGCACTCAATAATCAACTCAATTTCCTCTTTGGACCTCAGTTTCTAACAATGTAGAACAAAGAAATTAGGACAAATAATCTCTAGGCTATCTCTTAGATTCTGACTATATTTAATAATTATAATAGAGGTCAAATACAGTTAGTTGTCTCTATTACACAGAAAGCACAGTTGGCAGAAAAAGATTTGTGAGGGGTAAGCCAAGTTAGACATCTCATTTTAGCAATCATTAAAAAAAAAAATTAGGAGGCTCTCCCTATTTTGTGACTATGCACAAAACTGCAATATCTTAAATCCTTTCTTAAGGAAAAAATCCTACCGAATCGTGCTCATAGAGAAACTAACATTTGTGTATACACACATACACTAATGTGCACACACAGACTAACATTAATGTTTGAGACACAAAAAGAGCCACAGAATTTATTATAAGCTGCAAATAAACAGTTTTAAAGTTTTATATTATTTAAAAGACTATTCTATACATGTTGTGTTATAAGTGCTTTATATAATACAATGATTCATGTCTACCCATATTTTTATGACGTCTTGTTATTAACATATATTTTATACCTTATTTGCTTCTAATAAAATAACTATAACACAGTTAATCCCTAGACCTACTTTCAATTGCTTCCCCCAAGACTGAGCTTGCCTGTTCATAGTCTAAAACTTCTTTATTCTGTGAAGGTTGAATAACATACAACTGCATTTAAAAGTCAAGTATAACATGGATACAAATATACTTCAGTGCAAAAATATGCTATGCATTCCCATGTGATTTCAAGGGGAAAAAATTAAAAAGGACCTGCAAATTTCCTAAACACTGAAATTTCCAAGTCCTTATGCCTACCTATCTATCTCTACCACATCCTGCACTACCTTCTGGAATGCTTGAAGGTGACTGCATAAAGCTATTTTAAAACTTCATAGTTCATGACAAGTAAACTAAAATAAAATACTCAGAGGTTGATCAGCAGACATTGGAGACTCAGAGGTTTAGGGGGTGTGAGGGAAGTGGATGATGAAAAAGTACTTAATGGGTACGGTATACATTACTCAGGTGATGGATATACTAAAAGTCCAGATTTCACCACTGTGCAATATATCCTTGTAACAGAATTGCACTTTTATCCCTTACATTTATACAAATAAAAAAAGTTGATGGATGAAACAATGTGAATCAAGTGAAAAATAACATTCATTAACAAAATTTGATACATCTAAGTGCTTTTTGTTAGTAAATTCAGTATTGTAAGTCGCTTTTCATGTTATTTAACAATTAAACTTCAGATATACAAGAAAGTATTCATAAATAAATGCATCTACTCACCTGGTAAACCAGGTTCCCCCTTCTCTCCTTTTGAGCCCACTAAACCTGGATCCATTGGTCCAGGAGGGCCTGGAAGGCCAGGCTCTCCTTTACTACCTTTTTCTCCTGCAGGACCAGGAAATCCTGGCTGACCCTGTAAGCCACTGTCACCTAAAATCAACGTATGTATGAAAGACATAGGAGATCAGTTTTATCCATCCAGGATTAGTGCACATAAAGATTATTAATATGTTTCATAATTGGGTAGGCCATTGGCCACCTAAAACATTTACACTATTTAGTTATTGTCTATGAATTACTTGGGTGCATACATAATTTTATACTCAAATTGATAATCCCTCTTTCTTCTGGAATTCTTTAAAAATGATAAGACTGACTGTAAGAAAAAATCATAACCTCTATATTTTCTTATTTTGAGCTAAGTATTTACTATATTTTATGGTATCCAAAATAAGCATGTTACCAAATTGAAAATAAGACCTATTTAAATGCTATGTCACATAGAAACAAAATGCACCTAAGCACTGCTCATTTTAAAGCAGTCAAACCAAAAAGAAACCATTCTCTACTGATAGAAAGCAATGGTTAATTTTCTCTCTCACATGCATCTGGCAGCAAACTCTGAACATTACCTTTAAGACCAGGAACACCACTCCTGCCAGGAATGCCCAAAGGTCCTGGTGGGCCTGGAGGTCCCATCATACCCATTTCACCTTTGGCACCTTTGAAGAATATCAAGAAGTAAATTTTGCCTTTCTTCGACTTCGGAAACATAAAAAGTTTTAAGATGCTAAGTGGAAAACTACTAAGGGTTAGGGAAAAGGTACTGTTAAGTTTCACCTCTTTTCACCTGTTGTGACCTTAGTGTCCACTATTGCTGATACCCATGAAAAACTCATTCAGGTAGCTAACCTCCAAAGATGGACCCCCCCCCCCCCAGTGAACCATATTTCCCAGTACACACACTTATATATAGCCCCCTTTCCTGAAATTTGGACCGATTCTGTGCCCTATCACTGAAAAATGACTCTGTGTGACTCTCAAAGCTAGATCTTAAGAAGTCTTGCTAGGCTCGGCGCCCATAGCACAGTGGTTACGACACCAGCCACATACACTACAGCTGGCGAGTTCAAACCCAGACTGGGCCAGGTACACAGCAATGACAATTGCAACAAAAATAGCCAGGCATTGTAGCAGGCACCTTTAGTCCTTGGGAGGCTAAGGTAAGAGAACCATTTAAGTCCAAGAGTTTGAGGTTGCTGTGAGCTGTGATGCCACAGCACTGTACCAAGGGTGACAAGATGAGACTGTCTCAAAAAAAAAAAAATAAATAAAAAAAAAGAGTCTTGCTGATTCTACCTGGGGTTTCAGGTAGAACACTCACCTTTGGCTTTTGGGATTCTCTCTACTGAAAGCTGGCTGCCATGGAAAGATAGCAACTCCCCTGATACTAGTATCATGTGAGGAGACCAAGCCATTTTAAGAGACACCATGAATGATAAGATGCTATGCGATTCAAGCCCTAACCATTCCACTTGGGGTCATATGGGTTAGAAATAAATGACCCAGTCAAGTCATCCATTCATTTCTGACCCACAAAACTGTGAGGAAAAAAAAAAAGGTTAATTTAAATCATTAAATTTTGGAGTTGTTTGTTACACAGTAATATATTACTAGAACACCACAGAGAAAGTGTAGTGCAAAGAGCGAAGTAAGTTTCCTACAATCAGAAACATTTATACAATATTCCTTAAGGGATAGTGTCAATCCAAAAAAGTGCAACATCAGAATGATCCACTAGAGTCATGTTAGTCTTAATTTTATTAGTCCAAATCAAGAAAACTCTTTAAACAAATTACCTGGAAATCCAGGGACACCATCCTTCCCTGGGAGTCCTGGTGATCCTGGAGGTCCTATAGGACCAGGTGATCCAGGGATCCCTGGACTGCCTCTCTCACCAGGGGGTCCTGGAACATCAAACCCAGGAGGCCCTGGATTCCCTTTCTCTCCTGGTAGTCCATGTAAACCTAGTTAATATAATATCAATATTAATAAACGGCACAATTTTAAAAGATGTATCTGGTTATTTTTCTAGGAAACAAGTGATAGAATCCTGTGTACACCAAACCTAAGAGTGAGTTAAAGCTACTTTTGGCATCCTGTACATAAAATAACTGAAAATTCAAGCCTTAGGGTTTTCAAGCATATTTCTGCAAGGCAGTGCTTCTCATTATTTCTGGTAAAGGATTAATCTTTTCTTAATTCCTAATTCAACCATGGACTAATTTTTTAAAAATAAAATGTAACAAAAATTACTAAGAGTTAAATAAAAAATCAAAGACATACAAAATAAAAGCCTGCTTTTTTTGGTTATGATATTGAATTGAACAAATATAATTACACTATTAAATTGCTATAGAAGTCTTTAAATGCCTATTCTCAATTTTTGCCCTAATTCCATTGCAGAGTAATAACGGTTTATGATTTGACACTAGTCCACTGACCACAACTGAGCTAGCATTGTTCTACCATATTATAAATTATTAGTAAACCTATGATCCCTAAAAATTATTAATTACTGAATGTCAGAAATTTAATTTAACTTTGACTTTATTTTGGCTTTGTTTTACGTGTTGTTTTAATAATGAATTACTGTTAGTTTTTGTTGTTAACTTTGTTCCTCATTATTCCAACCAGGATTTTAGAGGGGGAAAAAATGACACTGCAAAAATACTCAACCCTTTGTTAAATTTCTGTAAGACTGAAAAACTCCAAGAAAGAAAGTGGTTAAAAACCACTTTATGGGAAAAGAATTACACTAAAAATATTGTGCAAGTTTCCACTCCAAAGCCTCCCAGCTGTGAGACTATGTGAGTCATTGAAGGTTGTTGATTCTCATCTGCTGAATGGGAATAATGCTGTAACTGACTGGTAGTTGGGGGCTAAGCCAGATGATCATTCCAAGTGTCCCTTTAATAATACAAGCTATTTTTACTGTTCAAGATTCATTGGTGATCATTTTTATAGAGAGCAAGATGCTCAGATTTTAAGATCTGTTTGAGGTCATATTCCAGCAAGCCCTTCAGCTCATAAAATTCACCTTGAAGATTACAGAATTCCACTAAGTTGGCACAGTCGTGATGGTTCCAATGCTGCCATTTCATAGTAAAAGACTATAAAAAGGAAAGAGATTTTACACTATTATATATGTGAAATATAATATAATACCTAATAATGAGCACTATTATAGCTCTATTTGTATCACTACCTATTGTTATATTTTCGATATAAATAATTTGTCGTTTGAAGTATGCTCCAATAAAATAGTTCTACAAAATAAGGGAAAGAAATCAAAAGTTTTCCATGTTTAAAGCTTTAAGATACGGCTTTTGAGAATGAACAGCAGTACCTGGAACTTCAGGTAAACCTGAAGTTTGGGGCAAAGAATTATAGTTCAGCAGCAAGTTAAGCCACCCAAGAAGAAGTAAGGTGCAAAAGATTCACTGGGTTAATAAACAAAACCAAGCATGTAAGATTAGAACAGAAAACTGTACAAATAGAAGCTATGAGACTTTGAGTCACTGTTATCACATACTAGGAACAAGTAAAGGAACTTATTTTAGGCATTTCTTAAGATGTTTATATATAGATAGTCTATGAGTGAAACGTATTTGTCAAGGAAGACACAATAATATATTTACACATACAAAAAGTACCCTTTTTGGTGAAGATCAGCTTTACATTCTTGTTTATTTCTGACCTTTGTATTGCTTTAAATAATTGTTCTGGAATTTAAAGGTTAGTTAGAATTTAAAAATTAATTATATTTTATACTGTAACAGGTTAAGTACAGATAAATCATTATTTTTGAGTGGATGCTATGAGCAAACAACTTACAAGTACTAGGCAAGGATTTCTTTCTTTATTGTTATTAGTAGTAGCAGTAATAGACATTATACTGTACTTTTCAGAGCATATATCTTTTCCATTAATACTGTCAGGAATAGGCATCCTGGTAAGATCCAGGATGAAAAAAGTCAATATAAATTCAAATGTTCTACTGAATCTCCTTACAATAATAGGAACTATATGGCTGTGTCTACAGAGGCTATATAGGGGTATACAGATTCTCTACATTTATTGGCAGCCAAATGTAGCCAGTTGATGGGAAAGAAAGGAAAATTTCAAAAATGTGTATTTTATATGACACCTTTTCTCACTCACGAACACACACTCTCCTTTACCTTACCCTGTCCAAGGGTTTCATAGCTTCCCTCAAAATTTACAACTATAATGCATTCTCCTTCATCTATAAGAATCACAAATACTTCCTGGGATTTCGTTGTTTTATGTTTGTTTGTTCTGATTTACATTAGTTGTGATATTGTCTCTCTTTGTCTGATTCAACCACACACCTTGTCCTGAGACTGGGCAGGCATTTAAATACATTTGGCTCAGGTCAAGGTTTGATCTGTGGACAGGGAATACAGTATACTTCACTTCTCTCTGAAAGGATTCATTATAGCAGTAATTGTCTAGTTAGTGGCCAAACCAAACAACAAGAATGAACAACCTCCACTTTTACCTAGATTAGTAGGTCTTAAAATGAAATGCATCTTGTTTCTAATCCCTTGGCATTGTTTCTTTTATTTCCCTGTGGCTAAATAAGGAATTCATATTTAATGAGACCTAAATTTACAAATGTGTATTAAACTGTATAGCTTGCCTTGGCAAAGAGAAAGGAAAATAATAAAAGCTTAATTAAATGACAGTAGAAAAGCAGAGTCAAAAGAAAAGCTAAAAAGCATAATGCAAACATTTTACACTGGAGAGATGACAATATAGAATACTTTGTTGTAAGTCTATTGTAAAGTGAAACACAGGTATGTTAATCTTCTTATAAGAAAAATTGATAGTTAGCATTCCATTTATGCATCTCAGGTTTATCATGATAATTGTATTGCTGATCATTCTGTTATTCAGATGTATGGAAAGAAATTATGATATTTAAACAGAATGGGCTAAGGTAATATTGTGGTTTATAGTGAGTGTATAGTGGCTAGTATCAAATAAAATGTGATTCATCTAGTAAAAATAAAATTGTGATTTGAGAACACTTCTATTTTAAGAGAGAATTCAATACATTTGCATGCTAGTTGCTGTTTACTTCATTTGTATGTTGAAAAATTATTATTATTGTTATTAGTTGAAATCTTGAATTAGAATAGATGTTAATGCTTATATTAACAGAATAGATAGATGAAGTTGAATTCAGTATTATTACTTTTCTTCCTGTTCATCCTATCTAGACCTCATCAATCAATCAATCAATGTGTATATGTGCATATCCCTGTAAGTTGAGAGTGAGAAAAAGAGAGAGAACATTGAATACAAACAACATTGCAGAGTACTAGCTATTTTGAAAAAACCTGAAGCATGTATAAACATATTCATATTTAGTTCGGATTGGTATTAATGATGTTCTTTTTTTAATTCTCATTTAGCTGTGATTTAAAAATTCAAAATGCTTCCAAAAACCTCATGTACCTTTTGGAAACAAAACAAATGACAAAACACAACAGGACTGATAAATTCATTTTATACATCTTTGTGAAATAGCAGATGAAACCTTTAACGTTGAAACCTAAAAATAAATAATTTCTCTCTCAATATCTCTTTGCTATGTTAGTTGGACAGAATGGCTTTTCCGTAAATGATGAAGCAGCTATTTTATAACAACATGGTTCAAAACAACACTCTTAAGTTTTCTTATTTTTAAATCAGTCTTGATATGTCAGAGGTTATAAAAAAGGTATACTGTGCCATAAAACCAATTTTTAGAAATAGGACATAAATAAAAATAACATTACGTTAGAGACTTTTTATATTGTTAACTGCTGTTACTAATTTTTAGCCTAACAACTAGCAAAATATCTATTGGCATTTAAGGTCAGTAAATATATTTCCATTGTTTCCAAGTAAATGTATGTATATTGTACATCTGTACTACGTGTGTTTAAGCCTTATAATGCATTCCAGTGAATTAAAGAATAATCAAATGCTCCATATTTGTTTTAATTTAATGAATTATTACAGTATTTTGCAATAACATAATGTTTGCCCCAGGGTGGCCCTTTCTGTGCCTGCCTAGATTAAGATAATAAGAATTCATATCACCAGATGGCTTAGAATCCATAAACTCAATATGCTCTCACACAAACTTAGAGAAATCATATGATTTTCTATCTATAGAGGCAAATTCATTAGGTTACATGTTGACAAAACCTTTTAGTATCCAATAAAAAATATTTAACAGAGAAGTTTAGAGTGCTTATGAGTTGTAAAGTGATTGCTGGCTTGAGAAAAAAGATGAAAAAAAATCAACTCATTTTTTTTTAAAAAAAGAAAAGGAAATGAGAATGCTTAAAATATGTATTTCATAGTATGTTTTTCTGACCCCTAACTGTAGTTCTTATGTGCTAAGAAATGTTAAGAGATTACACAAATGAAGGTCTATTCAAGCTATACGGTTACTCAGGTCTGAAATGACCAACACTATAAATTTTTAATGTCTATGCTTCAAAAATATGTCTAGCTCAACAGTTATATATCAATAGTAACATACTGCAGTTGTTAAATTGCATTATTGGAAACAGATCAATTTCAGATAAATAAGCCAGGGGCAATAGCAGGGACTAAAGTAGCTCTTAATGCTGTGCCCTGTATTTTTTCATTTTTACAAAATCATACACATAGAAGTGTTACCTCTTAAAACTGTTTTCACATAGGTTTCACTTTATTGATGAATTAACCAGCTTATATATTATGAGTGTTACAAAATACACATTTATTCCCATCTTACCAGGTTGGCCCATTGGGCCAGGAATCCCTGGTGGTCCTGGTGGCCCTTGAACACCTATTCCTGGCATCCCAGGAGGTCCCATTGGTCCAGGTTGTCCATTTAGTCCAGCATCACCTTTAAGAAATATGGTTTAGATATTAAAAACAAAAATAGCTGAATCACTACTCTTTAGGAATCATCATACCTATGTAAAAAGGCATATTATATAAAGCAGGGATCTTGAAGCACTGGTCATTCACTTAGCAAGAAAAGTACACGTAAGTATAGTTATACCCTCATAATTTAACATATGCTGAGCACTATTTCAGTACTTAAATCAACCTCACAAAGTAGTATAAAAGGTTACAAATTGCGTATTCCTTCTACTTATAGCCCAAGCAAGTACTCATTTATAAGTTTAAAATATATTTTCAAATGACTTGTATTTGAAAGTAAATAACCCTCAATACCTTCATTTTTACTAACTTGGGGGTGTGGCTTATGAACATGCTCAAGCCTCTCCCACCTTCAGTAAAACCGCTCTTTGACATTAGAAACTTTACTGTTCCTCTATCTTCTGCCTGTCCTTCTGTCACCCCCACTTTTTAAAATTTTCACATGTACTAAGATTTACTCTTTTTAGTGTATACTTTGATAAGGTTTCACAAAGGTATACGGTCACACAACCACCACTGAAATCAAGATAGAGAACATATCCACCAACCCAAAAAGGTCCCTGTGACCTGTTCTGTGGTCTGCAACCCCTGGTCCAGACAGATACCAGTTCATGGCCTGTTAGAAACTGAGCTGCACAACAGGAGGTGAGTATAGGAGAGTGAGCAAAGCTTCATCAGCATTTCCAATTGCTCCCCATTACTCCCATCACTGCCTGAGCTCCAGCTCCTGTCAGATAAGCAGCTGCATTAGATTCTTACAGAACCATGGACCCTACTGTAAACTGCACATGTGAAGGATCCAGGTTGCATGCTCCTTATGAGAATTTAATGCCTGATGATCTGAGGAGGAGACATAATGCACTTGAATCATCCCCAAACCGGGCCCTCAACCCCAGGCCATGGAAAGATTGTTTTTCATGAAACCAGTCCCTGGTGCCAAAAAGGTTGGGGACCGCTGTTACAGTCAATTCCTTCTCATGTCTCAATTCCCTAACAACTGCTGCTCTATTCTATTTCTTACAGTTTTTCCTTTTCCAGGATGTCAATATAAATACAATCATGCAATATATAGCCTATCTTCTTTCACTTAATATAATGCATATGAAATTCATCGATATTATTGTGTGTATCAGTAGTTACTTTTTACTGCTGCTCAAGATTCCTCCATATGAATATGCTATATTTTATTAATCTTTTTTATCCTTTGAAGGACATCTGGGCTGTTTCCAATTCTTAATGATTATGAATTAAGCTCCTATGAATACTAACCTACAGGTTTTTGTGTGAAGATTTGCTTTTTTCTTGGAAGTGGCATTGCTTTATCACATAGACAGCCTATGTTTAACTCTATAAGAAAATACCAAACTTGTTTTCCAAGTAGCCATACCATTTTGCATACTAACAAGTAATATATGAGGGTTCCAATTACTTTGCATCTTGGGTAGAACTAAGTATTGTCAGTCTTATTTCTTTATTTAAGTCAATTCTAATAATTACATAATAGTACCTCATTATGGTTTTAAGTCACATTTCCCAGATGACTAACTATATTGAGATTTATTTATTAATTTATTATTTTTTTTGAGACTCACTCTGTTGCCTCAGGCTAGAGTGTGTGGCAGCATAGCTCACAGCACCCTCAAACTTCTGGGCTCAAGCAATCCTCTTGCCTCAGTCTCTTGAGTAGCTAGGACTACAGACACCTGCCATAACACCTAGCTAATTTTTCTATTTTTTAGCAGAGACGGGGGTCTTGTTCATGCTTAGGCTGGTCTCTGACTCCTGACCTCAAGCAATCTATCTGCCTTGGCCTCCCAGAATCCTAGGATTACAGGTGTGAGCCACCACACTTGACTATATTGAGCATTTTTACATAAGCATATTTATTTATTTACTTGCAGTTTTTGGCTGGGGCTGGGTTTGAGCCCGCCACCTCCAGCATATGGGGCTGGCACCCTACTCCTTTGAGCCACAGGTGCCGCCCTACATAAGCATCTTTATTAGCCATCCGGATGTCTTCTTTGGTGAAGTTAAAACATTTGCCAATTTTCCCAACTGCATTTTAAAACACTGGTTTTTTTGTTTTCATATTATTAAGTTTTGAGCATTCTTTATAAAATAAAAAATAAATTAAAAAAAATAGGTGAGCATTGTGGTGGGTGCCTGTAGTCCCAGCTACTTGGGAGGCTGAGGCAAGAGAATCACTTAAGCCCAAGAGATTGAGGTTGCTGTGAGCTGTGACACCAGGGCACACTCCCCAGGGCGATATAGTAAGGCTCTGTCGCACAAAATAAATAAAATGAATAAATAAATAAATACATATAATAGTTCAAGTATGTTGAAAATGCCTTTTATCATGCTTCTTTACTCTAATTTTCTGAGAGTATTTTTTTCAGAAATGAATCTTAAATTTTATTAAATAATTTTTTGAATAGTTTTGCTTTTATTGATGCAACAATATAGTTTTTCTCCTTTACACTGCTGATATGGAAAATTTCATGGACTAATTATCAGATGTCAAACCAGCCTGCATTCTGAGGAGTAAACCTTACTTGATTGTGGTGTACTATCTTTTATACATTGCTAGACTTGATCAGCCAATATTTTCTTGAGGAGTTTTACGTCTATGTTCATGAGAGATATTTGTCTATATTTTTCTTGTATTTTTTTATTATTTTTCATTTTTCTTTTCTTACAATATCTTTGCCTGGTTTTGATATCAAAGTAATGCTTCTCTCACACAATGGTAAGGAAATGATCTACCCACTTCTATTTTTAAGAAGAAATTGTGTGGAATTGGTGTTATTGCTTCTTTAAATGTTTGTTAGAATTCACCAGTGATGTTCTCTGGACCTACAGTTTTATTTTTTGGTTGATATTTAGCTACAAACTTTATTTGAAAAAACACACATCTTTTAAGAAATTTGTCCATTTAATCCAAGTTGTCAAATTTATAGGTATGTAGTTGTTCGTCATATTGGTATGATAGATTTTGTTGGTATGTATATTTTATATGTGTGTGTGTAGATATATTTCAATATGTCCAAGTGCACCATTCTATTCATCGCAATGATACCTTTCTATGTTATTTCTCTTGCCTGGAACACCCTTCCCTTAAGACTCAGTTCAACTGTCACCTTCTATATAAAACCTCCCAGGCATCGTAGATGAGATCCTAAAAGACAGTAATATATGAGATAAATGGAATGCTTCCAAAGTCATCTTATTTTTTTTCCTTTTTTTGTATAATCTGATTCTAATTTTTAGCCTTAAGCACATTTTCTTCTTCATATAAATATTTCCTGATGGGTATTATCTTTGTTAATTTTTGATCATTACATTGCTGTAAAATAATTACATTGCTGTGTACCAACCTTGCCTATAATTTAGTTACTGAGTTCTAATAACCAGCCACTGGTATAAATGTGTTTAGTAGATACATTTTTATTGTGATTTGCTTGCTGAGTTTTGACAGTGGTCTATTGATTTTAAACATTAATGATACATTTTCATATAAGTTCCCATTAAGATAATCACTATTATGGTTAGGCTGCCCAGATTTTCTTGCAGTAGAGAGCCATCTCTGAGATCTTCAGGATTAAAGTCTATGCTTTTATATTTCTAGTGATTCACGTATTACTTAGGATAGAATATAGTAAATGTTTACATGCAGAATATCTCAAACACTTGCTCTTTTAGCAACTTAAGAACTGTCCTGCAGTTTTAGTAATTGAGAATAATTCCTATTACAATGTGGGGAATCCCAGATTTCCATAAAGATCAGCCAAATGTTTGACAAAAAGTTCATGTTTACAATAGGCTTCAACCTATTTCTTCACAACTCCTATCTCCAGGACATAGGTAAACAAAATAAGGTGAATTGGTAATTTCTATAAGAAAACTGTCACCAATCTTATCATTCAGAATATCTTTACCTGCAATTGGGGCAGGGGTCACAGGTCTATAGCTGGGAAAGATAAACACTGCCTGTAACTTTGAGCATTACAGTTTACACAGATGACCAGGATTGTTAATCAAAAATAGGTATTTTTAAAAGAGCTTATCTAAGAAGAGTTTGTACTGGGTCACTTTGGGGCTTTTTCTGGTAAAATCTCTAGCCTAGTTAGAATTGGTCTGGGCTGTCTTACTGCTTTAATAGGGATCAATATAACATATTTCAGTAGCACAGACCTTTTCAGATAATTCTTTAGGAAACAAAACATTGACCAAGAGACTCTAGTTCCTTGTCAATCAAAAGGAACAAAATTGCCAAACTAGCTATGCTAATTCTATCCCTGTATATAATTGGGGGACTCAAATTCAAGGAGGTAGAGGAAACCAATAGAGAAATACATAAAGGACATCAATGGTTTATAGGAAAAAATAAACATGGCCCTTAAACTTATGAAAAAGTGGTCATTCTCACTCTTAGCAAGGGACACACAAATTTAAGCCACCTTAATAGTAATGACAAAAGACCTAATATAGCTAAAAAAAGAACAAAAGTTGGTTGGTTACATTAGTACACTTCAAGTATTACTATAAACCTGCAATAATAAAGGGAGTGTGGTACTGGCTTAAGAAAAGTAAAAAATATAAATAAAACAGAATTGAGAGCCCAGAAGTAGACCCATACATACAAAATTATTTGATTTGGCACGGATCCCAATGTAATTTAATGGGAAAAGAGCTATTTTAAACAAATGATGTTGAATTGAAATTATTTGAGAGGGATAGTTTTAAACCTAGAAACTACAACTATAAAGCTTATAAAATAAAGCACAGACTATCTTGTGAATTTTGGGGCAGGAAGATGTTTCTTAGGATATACATACAGGGATTAAAATCATATAAGAGAAGAATAGATAAATGAGGCGGTGCCCGTTGTGGCTCAAAGGAGTAGGGTGCTGGCCCCATATACCAGAGGTGGCGGGTTCAAACCCAGCCCCAGCCAAAAATTGCAAAAAAAAAAATAGATAAATGAAACCTTAACAAAATCAAAGCTTTTGTTCATCAAATATACTATGAAAATTAATTAACAGGAAAGCCAGATAGGGATTAAATATGCATTAACATATCTGAGAAAGGATGCAACGTAGGCCATATAAAGAACACTTCCAACTTAACAATAAAATGGGAAACAACCTATCTTTTAAATTGGACAAAATATTTGAATGTGTAAATAGTTTACAGGTACATAAAAAAAGACCTCAATATCATTAGTCATTAGGAAAATGTAAATTAAAACCAGAATAAAATACTACCACATACATACAAAAAATCCAAAATTAGAGAGTATATAGAACAACTGAAACTTTCATATCATATTGATGTGAATTTAAAATGGCTCATCCACTTTGGAAAAAGATTTAATTAGTAGTTTCTTATACAACTAAGCATACATATATCTTATGACCTAACAAACCTACTTATAGTTATTTATCCAAGCAACTGAAAGAATGTATCCATAAAAAAGACTTATAAAAATGTTCTTAACAGCGTCATTCATAATAAATAGCCAAAAACTTGACACAGTCCAGGTGTCCAGGATGTACTCACACAATAAAATGCTCAATAATTTCATTGAAAGACTGATAAACACCATAGCATAGACGGATCTCAAAAACATTATGTTGAGTGAAAGAAGCCTTACAAAGAAAGTACATACTGTGTAATTCAATTTATAAAGAGTTCTATTAATAGACCAAGCATGGTGAAGAAAACATCAACAGTACAGTTGCCACTGTCACTGTTGGGTTACAGGCTGCCTGGAAAAGGGCACAAGGGAAATTTCTGGGATTGTATCTTGACAGGAGTTAAGGTTACATAAATGTATGCTTTTGTCAAAATCCAGTAAACATACCCTTAACACTGTGGATCTCATTTAATGTGAATTTTATATCAAAAGAAAAGAATTACGCTATAGAATTTCAGTTATAGTATGCTTATGTATTTAAGGAGAAATATACCGTTGTTGCAATTTATTTTTAAATGCATCAAAAATAGATCAATGGATGAATAAACAGATATGTGACAAAGCATAAATAGTAAAAAGTTAACAGAATATCAGTGATGGGTATACAGCAGTCACTGTAAGGTTCTTTCTACTTTACTGTATATTTTAAATTTAAAAAATAAATTGTTGGCAGGGAAATAAAATGGTAGTTGTAGAATCAAGACAGTAGAAACATGCCTGTTTAATGCACAATTCTTTCTCTGTGTGTTGAAATTTTACAGAAATATTTTAAACATAAACTATACAGAGAAAATTCTATTAGCCAAAATTTAAAGAGTTTGGCAGAATACTCACTTTCCAAGACCCTGGGGAGAAAGGCACACTTACACACTGCAGGTGGGTGTGTAAAATGGTGCAGACAATTATCTAGGGATGCAATTGCCCTTTACTTTGCAAAAAAAAAATATTTGTGTTACTTTATTCTACTATTAGACTTCCACACGTCTGAAATAGTGAAAAGTAAAAATATATATTCTTATTGAATGGTATTTCTATAGATCATTGGAAGGAAAATAAGGAACTGAAAAATGGGTACGTGTGGGGATGGAAAGAAGCAGAGTAGTTGAAAATGGGATGAAAAGACTGTTCAGTGTTACTTTTATACACATGTAATTGTATAATCTATACAATGAAAAAAAGAAAAAATAGTCAATGGTGAATCGAAAAAAGAGCACAGCAATGACACAAGGGCAGTAAGGCCTTATTACTCATTAACTTTCTCAAAGGTTTCAATTTCTATAAAAGTTAAAAGCAAGTTGAAAAATAGCAACAGCCTCCATACCTTTAGGTCCGGGTAGTCCATCCAAGCCAGGACGTCCTGGAGGACCTGGAGGTCCTGGGAAACCATGATCACCTTTTGGACCAAGTGCTCCTTTGAGACCTGGAATTCCTGGTGGTCCAGGTAGCCCAGGTAATCCAAATCCTGGTTCTCCCTTCAGCATACATATGATAAAACACAATAAAAAACTTTCATGACTTTCCTGGTGCTTACTACCGTTTACCATAAATAATTTAAAGCAAAAAATACAAAGCAGTACTTTTTTTTCCATGAGGGGGAGAGGGGAATATAACTTGATAAAAAGGAATTGGTACATCAGAGAAAACATTTGGAAGCATGAGAAACAGGGTTTAGTAAAAACAAATGAGTTAGAATGGTTTCAAGATAAAAAAGAGATAACTGAAAGAGTGCAAGATGAAAGAACAATGTACCCAAGTAAGGAAATGTGATTATAGACAGAGTGTTAAATAATCTTAAATAATTATTTTTAATTTGACTAGGCATAATAATGGAATTTTGCTTTTTTTAATGAATATAAAATGTCCACTTGAAGCATTTATAAGTGAAATGACATTGATTTTGAGATTTGGGTTACAATATTTAAGCAAAGGAAAAAGGAATAGATGAAGTGTATATGATAATTCTTAATCCTGAATCTAGGTGATGAATATATGAAAGCTCATTGTATTATTCCTTTTATTTTTGTGTTTATTTGAAAATGTTTACAATAAAAATAATCAAACAATAGAGAAGTGGTTTTCTCATGGGAGCTGGAGTCATGGTTAACTGCTTTTTCCATGGAAAATAAATGATTATGATGCAACACAGGAAGTTTAATAAACAAATTAAGCATGGGAAAAATGTATAGAAATAATCAAGAAAATTACACTGCACAACAGTTTCCCAGAGGTTGACTGAAGAAAGTTTGAGATTAGATATTATAAAAGTGGAAAGTAACTCAACACAGTGACTCGTTATTACTAACTCAATAGCAGTAATTTGCATTACATATCTGGGATGAATTAGGACAGAGGGCAACAGTATGGAAAGATCTTGACATGATATTCAGCACCATTTCAAACAATCATCACCCAGGCATGGGCCCTGATAAAAAGAGATGGTGATTCTACAGAAATGCGCAGGGGGAGCTGCGGAGCTGATCGTTGCACAGGCATATCTTGTTTTATTGCTTTTTTTTTAATTGCACTTTTACAGATATTGCATGTTTGACAAATTGAAGGTTTGTAGCAACCCTGCATGGAGCAGATATATTGGCACCGTTTTTCCAATAGCATATGCTCACTTTCTGTCTCTGTGTCACATTTTGGTAACTGTTACAATATTTCAAACCCTTCCATTGTTACTATAATCGTACCTGTTGTGGTGATCTGTGATCAGTGATCTTTGATGTTACTATTATAATTGTTTTGAGGGTACTACAAACTGCAACCATATAAGATATGCTGTGACTACTGCACCAGCCAGCTACCCCCCCATCTCCATGCTTTCTCTTCAGGCCTCTCTATTCCCTGAGAAACAGCAGTATTGAAATTAGGCCAATTATTAACCCTACAATGGCCTCTAAGCATTAAAGGGGAAAGGAAAGTTACACATTTTTCACTTCAAATCAAAAGCCTGAAGTGGTTAAGCTTAGTGAAGAAAGCATGCCAAAAACTTAGATAGGCCAACAGTTGTGCCTCTTGTGCCAAAGAATCAGCCAAGTTGTGGATGCAAAGGTAAAGTTCTCAAAGTAAATCAAAAGTGCTACTTCAGAGAACAGGAGAATGAAAAGAGAGCAAAAACGCTTTATTGGTGATGTGAGAATGTTTTAGTGATCTGAATAGGTGGCCAAATCAGCCACAATATTCTCTTTAGCCAAAGTTTGATCCATAGCAAGGCCATAACTCTCTTCAATTCTATGAAGCCTGAGAAAAGTGAGGAAGTTTTCTTTGCAGAAGAAAAGTTGGAAGCTAGCAGAGGTTGGTTCATAGGGTTTAAGAAACAAAGCTGTCTCCGTAACATAAAAGTGCAAGGTGAAGCAGCAAGTGCTGACATAGAAGCTGCAGCAGGTTGTCTAGAAGATCTAGCTAAAATAATTGATGAAGGTAGCTACACTAAACAACAGATTTTTGACATCTTTTATTGGAAGAAGATGCCATCCATGACTTTTAAATCTAGAGAGAAGTCAATGCCTAGCCTCAAACCTTCAAAAGCCAAGCTGACTTTCTTGCTAGGGGCTAATATATCTGGCAGCTTTAAGTTTAAGCCAAGGTTCATTTACAGTTCTTGAAATACTAGGGTCCTTAGAATTACGCGAAATCTATTCTGCCAGTGCTTTATAAATGGAACAATAAAGCCTGAATGACAGCATATCTCTTTACAAACGTGGCTGAATATTTTAAGCCCACTGTTGAGATCTACAGCTCAGGATAAAAGGTTTCTTTCAAAATATTACTGCTCATTGACAATGTATCTAGTCACCCAAGAACTCTGAGGGAGGTGTATAAAGAAATAAATGTTCTTTTCATGCCTATTAACAAAATATCCATTTTACAGCCCATAAACAGAGAGTCAATTTGACTTTCAAGTCTTATTATTTAATAAATACATTTGGTAAAGCTATATATATATATATATATATATATATATATATATATATATATATCTCACAGACAGTGACTCCTCTGATGAATCTAGGCAAAGTGTATTGAAAACCTTCTGGAAAGCATTTACCATTCTAGATGCCATAAAGAACATTCAGGATTCATGGGAGGAGGTCAAATGTCAACATTAACAGGAGTTTGGAAAAAGTTGATTCTAAGTCTCATGAATGACTTTGTGAGGTTCAAGAATTCAGGGGAGGAAATAACTGCAGATATGGTGGAAATAAAAAAAAAAACCCTAGAATTAGAAGTGGTGACTGAAGAAATGACTGATTTGCTACAATCTCATAATAAAACTTGAGTGAATGAGGAACTGCTTTTTATGGATAAACAAAGAAAGTGGTTTCATCAGACAGAATCTACTCATGGTGAGGATGCTACGAACATTTTTGAAATGACAAAAAAAGATTTAGGATACTTTATAAACTTAGTTGATAAAGAAACAGCAGGGAGGGGATTGATTCCACTTGTGAAATAAGTTATATTGTGGTAAAATGCTGTCAAACAGCATTGCATGCCTCAGTGAAACCTTTTGTGAAAGGAAGAGTCAATGCAGCAAACTTCATTATTTTAAGAATATTATTCCAGCCACTTCAATCTACAGCAAGCACCATCTGGATCAATCAGCAGCCATCAACACTGAGGCAAGACCCTTTACCATCCAAAAAAAAAATACAACTTGTTGATGCCTTAGATTATTGTTAGCATCTTTTAGCAATATTCACTTTTATTACATGCTTTGGAAATAACTTTGCAATATTTCTGAGGTGTGTTTGTATTCTCTAAGCTTATCAAAGAACTGACCATTCAAATAAGGTCCAGAATTCTTTCCTTGCTCCAAATATGATCTCTTGGACTATTCAAGATGATTTGGGGTTAAATATTTTAAATGACAATACAGTCATCTAAGTTTTATCTATACAGTGAAGACTTGAGATGATGCCTAAGATGAAATGGAGAGCTAGAAATAGGGGAAGTAGGAGAGATAGGAAAAATTGAAGGAATAAATTAAAATGTACCAGACCTTCGGTCCTGGAGAGCCTGGTGGCCCAGGAGGACCTTCAGGACCAATTCTTCCAGGTGTCCCAGGTGCTCCTGGAGGTCCCACAATTCCAGGAAAACCTGTAAAATTATGTCATTTTTAATCCCCAAAAGAAAACACTTTGAGAAATAAATCCAAGTTCCCAAACCCATACTTTCATCTTATCCAATCATGCTTAGTAACTGCAGAAAGATGTTGAAAGCACAATGATAAGCTATGTGACTACTTAGGTTAGGATCAAGCCTTACAGATACTTGATATTCCCTCTCTATTACCTTACGATCCTATTATTTTCACAGAGAGCTAATGTGTAGAAGATAAGCTCTTCTGAAGAAAAATGAGGGTTATCACATAGTAAGATGGAACTAAATGAAGAAATAAATGCCACAGGAAAACACAGAAGAACTTTTCTTCTGCTTACATCTGAATTCTGGATATACTATGATAAAAGTCTATCGTATAATTCTGGATGAGCTAAAAGCAATTCCATATATTAACGCATATATAATCAAATCTGACACTTCAGAAAGCTTTTGGTATAATTAATAAGAATATGTTTAAAAACTGTCCTCAGACCAATGTGCACTCTTGTCATTTCTGAGAATAAATTCTGTGAAAAATAAAGCAGAACTAAAGCAACAACCCTAAAAATTGCAATAAATCAAGAGAATATTACTTAGGATAAAACATTGCTTGGATATGTGCATGCAGTAAGTCTGCTTTCTGTTTAATAAAATACATTAATTCAACAAATATCTTTCAAGTGCTTACTATGTGCCAGGAACTGTTATAAGCCCAGAGAACAGAATGGTGAACACAAAAGATAATAATTCTCATGATTTCTCAGCTTATATATCATTATAGCATATATACAATTTCAATATTTTCTTGTCTGAACCGTTTTAGATAAAGATAATGAACTAAAAGTGCATATATACTAGGACTATTCATTTATATTCTTTCTAGCACACAGAAGAAAAGTACAATTAATATATTTTATTCATTGAGTGAATTATATCAAAGGAAAACATCATACTAATCAGCTAACCTACCCTTCTTGCTACTCATTCCAACATACCTTTGGGGCCAGGTGGTCCCGGAAGCCCAATCCCAGGGATACCTGGTTCTCCTTTGCTACCAGGTATTCCTGGCAAGCCTGGTTGGCCTGGGAGTCCAGGGTCACCTATGGAGAAACAGCAGTTTTTTTGGAAAGGGAAATATTCAGATTTTTTTTAAAAAGCCAATTATATTAAAGATGTTTTAAAATAAAATGTTCATATACCTGGAAGACCTATTTCACCATCTCTGCCTGGGTTACCAGGCAACCCAGGTTTCCCTGGCTGCGTTATGGTCTGACCCGGGTCACCTTTAGGACCTGAAAACAAGAGTGAATCAGTGATGAATGAGAAATTTTTACATGACTAGAGATCTCTTTTTGTTAGAAACAAAAAAGGAAATCATTGATGATCTTTTGAAAATGCTAACAAAAATTTATAAGAAAAACAATCTGACATCATATATTGAAGGAAGATATGAAACAGAAAGATAAAATTTCAAAGAGAAAAAGGATATGACAGCTTTAAGAGTTTCCATGATAGAAGATATATGATGGTTAATTTAAGGTGTCAACTTGACTGTATTAAGAGATACTCAGATAGCTGGACATTATTTCTAGGTATGTCTGTGAGGGTGTTTACAGAAGAGACTGGCATTTGAATCAGTGGACTGAGAAAGGATGATCCACTCTCACCAAATGTGGCCAGGCACAAACCAATTAACTGAGGGCCCAGATTGAAAAAAACAGCAGATAAAAGGTGAATCTGCCCTCTCTCTTTCTTTTGGAGCTGAGAAACCCATCCTCTCTTACCCTTGGACATCAAAACTCCAGGTTCTCTGGCCTTCAGACTCTGGGACTTGCACCAGCAGTCACCCAAGTTCTCAGGTTTTAAGACTTGAACTGAGCCACACTGCTAGCTTCCCTAGTTCTCCAGCTTGTAGGCAGCCTACTTGGGATTCCTCAGCCTCCATAATTGTATGAGTCAAACTACCCAATAAATTATCTCTCATCTGTCTATTTACCATATTTATGTATCTTATGAGTTCTATTTATTTGGAGAACTCTAATTAAGATATTACCTATAAAAATATTTTTAAATTTAGACCAACGAGCTTAAAAAATCATATTGTAGTAAATAAGGAAAATGCTTCTTTAGACAGGGGCATGGAATGGGCTCAGAAAAAGGAAGTATTTCCTACACAAGACAAAAAGTGCTAAAAATGAGGGAAAAGATGAATAATTTTGACTATATTAAAGTTGATTTCTGTTCATTAAAGACACCATACAGAACGTAGAAATAGCAAGTAGTAATGGGTAAAAATTCATAGCTAACTCAAAATTAATACACAGAATATACAAAGAATTCCTCTAAATCAATAAGAAAAAGAAAAGTTCCAATAAAAAAAATGATCAAAATACCTGAATGGTCACTTCACAAAAAGAAATTCAAATGCCCGATAAACATATGAAAAGCAGAGGCTCGACTTCAATGTAATCAGAGAAAGGCAACATAAGACTGGGATGAGATACTATCACACTCAACAAATTGACCAAAACATAAAAAGTCCAACAATGCAAAAGGCTTCTGAAAATGTAGAGCAACAAGAAATCTCTGACACTGTTTGTAGTAGCAGAAATGGGTGCAATTGCTCTGGATATAGTTTAGATTATTTAGTCAAGCTGAAGATGCACTTATGCTGTGCCTCAAAATATTAATCATATATATATATTGTAGCCCAGAAATTGGTAAACATTTTTTGTAAAGGACCAAATAGTAATTACTTTAGTCTTTGAAATCTAGGTAAATTTATTTATTTAATTAAATCATATCTGTATACACTGATGCTATCATGGGGTACAGAGTGCTGTTGTATATATAATTTGAAATACTTTCATCCAACTGGTTAACATAGCCTTTATGTCATTTTCTTAGTTACTGTGTTAAGAGATGCAGCCATAAAGAAAGATGGAGACTTTACCTCCTTGTTTACAAGGATGGAGCTGGAAAATATTCTTCTTAGCAAAGTATCTCAAGAACAGAAGAAAAAGTATCCAATGTACTCAGCCCTACTATGAAACTAATTTATAGCTTTCACAGGAAAACTAGTCCCTGAAATCTAAACAGACTCTTTAGAAATTACTCAACCTTGTTGTGGTGGTGCAAAAGCAACCACAGATGATGGTGAGTGAGTGTGAATGTGTTCAAATGAAGCTTTTATTTATAACAATAGGTGGTGGGGTAGATTTGGTCCATGGGCCATAGTTTGCCAAACCCTTTGCTAGAGAAGTGTGAGCACATGAACACGAAGAGGTTTTATACATATATATATGACTGTACATAGAAGTATACATATATACATATATGTATGACCACACACATATATATACGACTGTACATTATTTATAATAGACTATAAGTAACCCAATTGACCATTAGCAACAGAATGCACACATATACATATACAACATACATAAATACATACAATGGGATTCTATGTAGTAATCAAAATGAATGTAATATAGCTATACATGAAGAACACTTACCCCATGATTTCATTAATAGAATTTCAAAAAGAAACAAAATTAAAATACTATTTAGAAATATATATGTAGCTGGTAAAACTAGGAGGGAAATGAAAGGAAATTATGCAAAAATTAGGACAAAGGTTACTTTGGGAGAGGAGGAAGGTGACTTTGATCATGAAAGGACATGGAAAGGAGGGTAGGGGTTTCTGAGATGCTGGCAAAGTTCTATTTCCTGATGGGTGTGGTATTTACATGTATTCTTCTATTAGAATTATTTGTTAAACTTTGCATTGTGTATAATATACTTAAGAACAGAAGTAGTAACAATCACAATGAAGATGGAAAAAATTTGAAGAGAACCCCCCCCGCCCCGCACCTAAAAATTCCGCATTATATTCCCTTACTAAAGAGCTTGTAAGAGTCCAAATATACATGCCCAGGGAAATACACCTCTCAGGAAAGGAAGCCAAGAGTGGCCAAAATACATTTCTGCTTTTAAGTGCCAAATTTTAAACAAAACAACAAACCATAGTAAACTTACCTGGTATTCCTGGCTGACCCGGACTTCCTGCCATACCTTGTATGCCTTTTTCGCCTACTGGGCCTGGAGGGCCAAAACCAGGAGGACCCATAGGCCCCATATTCCCTGGGAGACCTGGTAAACCTGGACTCCCAGGGGGACCTCTTTCACCCTTATATGCAATTCCACCCTAAAAAGGGAAAATTTTAACAGAGAAACACATAGATATAACAACTATCTGTAGGTTGGCACTACTGAATACAACCAGGGAGAGGCTATAGACATAAATAGTTCTTCTTAAAAGCTGTATAAGTGAGTGGGGTTATGGGATTCTATATGTGATTACTTATTTATTCCTTTAACACATATTTTTGAGTTCCTATTATGTGCAAAGTACTGGTAATAAAACAGAAAATTAAAATGAACAAAAATGTCTGATGTCATGAAGCTTACAACCTAGTATAAGTTCAAGAAGGTTATAGTCTAGATAATATAAAATACCATTTCCTATCTAAATATCCTGGGCTGTGTGCTATACACAAAATGACATTGTTCCTTATGGTCAATATTTTGACTCAGTGACATATTTAACCTGGCCATCTACTTATGCTAATGTGTAAACTCACCATATATAAAAAGCAAGTTATATTTTTAGTTGTTAGGTCTAAACCTAGACAAGGATACACAGAATAAGAGAGAAGGAATCACATACTGATTCATAAACATCTTAACCTACTACTCATCTATTCATAGACAATATTACTCAATATAGTAATTGGTTAAGGAAAAGAAGTTTATAAAGCAGCTCAGACAAAAGGATAGTGAAGAAATCCTACACAGTAACAATGTATAATTCTATATAACCATAGTCTTTTAAGCTTTGATTGGCTGTTTATCTCAGCTCCAGGCTCATCCTCTGTATTAATTTAGGAAACATTTCAAAATGACAATATGACATCACAAAATGAAGAATATCAAATCAACTCACAGGCTCTCCTTTGGGGCCAGGAAGCCCTGGCAGTCCATCTTGTCCAGGGGTGCCGGGTAAACCAGGAAGCCCTGGAGCTCCTGGGGCACCTGATTCGCCTTTGTCACCTTTCATTCCCGGAAAAGTGAAGATGTCACCAGGTTCACCTTTAGATCCAGGAAAGCCTGGAGCACCTGGAGCTCCTGGTATTCCCTGGGGAGGGTAAAGAAAAAGAAGGAAGAGGAAAGAGAAAATCAGTTTCTTTTCTTCTAACACTTTCTTCTCTCCAGTTTACCCCACCAACTCACCTAATAACTTTTGGTATACAATGGACTGAATTGAGAGAGGCATGTGAGTAAGGAAGAGCCAAGGAATTAAATAAATTTAATAGAAAACTATGATATATATATATATATATATATATGTGTGTGTGTGTGTGTGTGTGTGTGTAGATAGATAAAGATAGATGTAGATACAAATACAAATATATATACATAAGTAAAAATCAAGGTGCAAATGGCTTCCTTCTACTTCTGTTTGCTCTACATTATACTTAAAACTTACTGGTAATCCTTTGGGACCGGTCGCACCAGCATCTCCTTTTTCACCCTTCGGTCCAGGGAAACCAAGAGATCCTAACAAACATACATACAAACATCACACACACACACACACACATGATAATGTGAGCTTTCAGCTTGAACCCTGACAAAGCTCATATAGAAATCAGCAAGTCAGGAAGTCAAGTTGTTAAAATAAGAACCCCATTCAATCCTACTGAAGTCACATTTAAATTTTCCTCTTTTATATTCTTAAAATGAGGAAATCACTTTTTATTTTAAATAAATTTAACATTTCATGTTACATACAACATTGTATTCTTAGATATTTCTATCTACAAATCAGCCTTTCTCAGAACCTGCATTTTTCAAATACTAAGCACAGAGTTGTATGGGAGCCTATAACCATTCCATTGTCAAGGGGAGGAGATAAGGAAAAAAATCTGCGTATCTTTTTTCTGACTTATACAACTTTCCTAGATCCTCACTTATCCTTATTTTGGTTTTTCATTCCCTAAAATTTGGTTTATGAGAAACATTTGGAGCTCAGGAAATGTTACTACAGTAGTGGTTGTCCAAATAGATCCCTGGACCACTGCATCATCACCACCTGATCACTAGTTAGAAATGCTAATTCTTTTTTTTTTTAAGATAGGGTCTCACTCCATTGCCTGGGGTTGAGTGGAGTGGCATCATCATCTCAATGCAACCTGAATGTCTGGATTCAAGTAATCCTCCTGCCTCAGGCTCCTGAATAGTTGGGACTACAGGTGTGTGCTACCACTCCCAGCTATTTTTCTATTTTTGCAGAGATTGTGGTCTTACTATTGCTCAGGCTGGTCTAGAACTTCTGGCCTCAAGTGATCCTCCTACCTCAGCCTCCCAAAGTGTTGGGATTAAAAGCCCTAGCCACTTAGCCTAACCTAGAAATTCTTGAACCCCTACTCCAGATCTATTGAAACAGAAATTTGGGGGTTGGGGTTTAGCAGTCTGGGTTTTAATAAGCCCTCCACATGATTCTAATGCACTCCCAAGTTTGAGAACCACTAGACTGTCGGTACAAATCTAGATTACTAGCTTCCAGTGGCATCTATGAGACTTGCTGAAAGCATTTCCAAGCTCCAAATGAACTGAAGTCCTTGGTAAACACACTAGACAGAAAAATAAAAGATATAGTGTCTATTCTCAGCCCTGACTCAGACATAAAGTATGATCTCAAGAAAGTATAATATTGGAATATCCCAAGAGGCATTTAAGTAAAACAGTTATTGATAAGATAGATATTAAATATGTTTTTGACTGGAAATGGAGAGGGAGGAGTTATAAATAGAGAGAGGAATATTGACTATTGGTTGCCAAGTTCCAATAGAAACCCTGTTCCTTAATGACTAATGACAACATGTGATACATCCCTAATGACTAGAAGTTCTATCACTGGAAACTATACTCAGGGGCCAAGAATTATGAAAAATTTCCCCAGTTTTCTGGAAGAAAGAACCCTGACTCTGTATAAGTTATTTCCCTCTCCATATGGAAAAAAAAGAATGATATAGTTCTTGGAATAATACTGTCAGAATACTTTAATAGAAAAGTTAGTAGCTTTTAGGCATTAGAAATAGGAGCAACATTTATTTCAAACACAGGCATTTCATACTTAATTATTTACAAATATGAGTGACTGGTTATAAAATGAGAAACTGGCAATACTCTAAAACTATAAGCTCACTAAAATCTAGCCAGAAAATATTTAAGGAGTTTACCCTGAGGAAGAAGGTTTTACCTGGAGGACCTGGGAGACCTGGTAAACCAGGTTGACCTGGAGGCCCTGAAATACCAGTTCCAATACAGTTGAAGCAGGTATCACCTTTGTCACCTAGTGAAATCATAATGAAAAGAATGTTACTGGAAGTGGTATGCATATTTTCTTTAGATAGGTTCTAAAGAAGTTAGCACTAAGGGACGACATTTCTACCTAACAGTGTGGTTAGAGAAGCTTATATCACGAATCAATTCATTTGACAACTGTTTACTGAGTGTCTATTATGTGCTAAGAACTGTTATAGATGTTTGTGATACATTGGTAAGCATAACAGATGGAAATTCATGTCTTCATGGAGCTCACATTCTACCAGTTGGAGAGATAACAAGTTAATGGAAGTAAAATTATTAAGTTATATAGATTAGCTATCTTAATATAATATTAAAAGATGTAAGATTTATAAAAAAAATAGAGGTGGGCAAGTAGGACTGGGTATGCCAGGGATGAGTGGAAGGCTGAAATTTTAAATAGGATGGTCCAAATAGAGCTCATTGAGAAGATGTAGGATTTAAAAAAAAAAAACTTAAAGATCATGACATGTGCAAAACAAGTATAGGGCAGTTCAAGCAGAAAGCATAGCCACAGTTGGCATATACAGGGAACAGCAAGCAAACCAGGTTGTTGGAGCAGAGTGAGGAAGAGGAACCAGATCAGAAATATAATAGTTTATAACAAATAGCATATCATGAAATATCATATAGGTCACAGTAAAAACTGTGGCTTTTACTGTGTGTGAAATAAGAATCTAGTAGAAGGATTTCAACAGAAAAGCAACACGATACAACTTAAGATTTTAAAAGATGACTTTAAAGAAAAATTCAATTAAATTCAAAAAGGTAGGAAGAGGGAGATGGTTAAGTTCCTTCCTAATAGGTACAATGTAGGAGTATACGGCATACTTACTTGGTGATGGTCACAACTACAATTCGGACTTTACCTTACAAATGCAAACAATGGAACTTAATTGTATGTGCCCTCATATTAATCTGAAATTAATTAATTAATTAAAAGATGACTCTAGCTGCTCTGTTAAGCATAGAATTTCAGGACAATGATCAAACAGGGTAACTACCACAGTAGTTGCATACCACTACAATGAGGGATTGATCCCCCATTGATGGTTTCTTTTTGTATGTTTAGTTGTCCTACATAAACAAATACTACACAGAAAAACCACTGGTGGGGTCAGTCTCTTACACTCCTCTTTGGGATGCAACTGCTGCAGTAATCTTGAGGGGCCCAAGCAGACCTGAGAAGCTGCCATTCCTTAGGGGCTGTTGTAAATATTCCATATTAGCAGATAGGGGCAGAGGTCACAAGAACTAAAACAAGCTGGGACAGGGAAAGAGGTGGTGGTGGCTCATTCTAGGGTGACAGCAATGAAGGTGCTCAGAACTGGTTAGATTATGAACATATCTGAAAGCAGAGCCAATGAGATGTTCTCATAGATCATATCTGGAATATAAAAGAAGATGTGAATCAAGGACAACTCTAAAGTTTTAAGTGCAAGCAACTAGAAGGCTACAGTGGCAAGATTTTTAAGTATGAAGGGGAAGAAGTAAGTGAGCCAAGTATGTGGGAGGAGGTTGTAGAGATCAGAACTTTAGCTTAATTAGGATATCAAGTTTGAAATACTGAATAGGCAGTTAGACATACAAAACTAAAGGAAAAGAATTATCTCTGGACTGGAGATATAAATTCATAAGTTATTTGTTTAGATAGAGAAGAGAAGAGGAACAAGGACTGAACCCACGGGCAATTCAATTTTAAAAGTTGGATAAATAATTCTAAGATACATGTGAAAATGCAAAGAATCTAGAATATCCAAGACTTGCCATAAAGCTATGGTAATTATGACAGTTTGGTATTGGTGCCAGGAAAGATAAATGAAACAATAGAACAGAATAAAGAGTAAGGAAAAGGCAGACTTGACATTTGGATTAGCAGAATATAGTCCACTGGTGACTTTAACCAGCATCTGTGGAGTGGTAGGCAGTACGGGGTGAGGGGTTGGATCCTGACTGAAATATGTTTAAGAGAAAATGGAAGGAGATCATGAGTAGAACATTCTTTTTTTTTAATTGAATGGTAACTATGTACATTAATGCACTTCTGGGGTTCAGTGTGGGGTTTTCACACACAATCCGAAATACTTCCATCAAACTGGTTAATATAACCTTAATGTCATTTTCTTAGTTATTAAAACGTTCACATTCTACTCTTAGAAAGATTCACTTGAACCCTTGTAAGATAAACCTCAGAAGTGATCCCTCCACCCATTCTCCCTTCCCCCTCCCTCCCCCCTCCCTGTATTCTTAGGCTGTTATTAGGTTATAGTTTTCATATAAAAGGCATAAATTAGTTTAATAATAGGAGTGTGTACATTGGAAAGGAGTTCTACTACAAACCAGAGCAGAAGAATTGAGCAGCAAATGGCAGGAAAAAATGGGATTCCTGTAAGTATTAGATGGGTGAAAAAGTCATACTTGTATGCTGCTGAGAATGAACCAGTAGAAAGGTAAAAATTGATGATGTGGAAGAGGCAAAAATTCCTGGAAGAACAATCACTGGGGAACAAGAATTAGCTTTAGATAGGAGCAATACCAGTAACAAGCAAGAAGGCAAAATATGGAGGCCCAGATGGAAATAGGTACAAAAATGTAGTGATGGCAGTATGTGAAAGTTCTCCTGGTATTACTTCAACTGGTCAGTGAAGAAGGAAGCAAGGTAAGAATCTTAAAATGAGAATAGGGGATGAAATAGTAAAAGTTTAAAAAGAAAAGAGAAGGTAAAGGCTCAGAAGATGTGAAAAATTGGAATTATCAGGGCTATGCCTTTTTTCCAAGTGAGTTCATTGAAGGGCAAAGGAGTAAAAAAATTATACCTTGTAATGATTACAATGATTGATCAGGGAATTTAAGCTAGGTTGAGAGAAGAAAGGACATCAAAAAGTTGAGGGCTAGTCAAAGTTAGTAGGTCTCAATGGCGTTGAAGTAACACTGGAGTCATATTCTTAGAGGTAGTGTGAAAGATGGAGGAGAGTAATCAAAAAATGGGATTTAAGAAATCACGATCATGCAAGTGTTAACACTATTGGTAATGACATGGTCCTGGGAGTGAATGACTAAGCTATGATGGAGGATATTGGGGGATTTTGCTGATGAATGGAAAGAAAAAAGTGAATAAAGATATTAATATGCTTGGAGATCAAACCTTTCACTCCTTGTTCTCCTTGGAGTCCTTTATCACCTGGAGATCCTGGAGGGCCTGGAGGGCCTGCTTCACATATCTCCTTACCTGAGTAAGATAAACATGGATAGCAAACTAACTGTGAAATATCCAGAAGACTAAGCAAAATGAAAACATGACAAGCTGGAAAAAAGACCCATTTAGTATTTATATGCAAAAGATAGACATAAGATTGTTGATAATGAACACCATATGAAGAGCAAATGTAAAACATCACCCAAAACCCAAAGTACAAGCAGCAGTAGAATCTCTTGGATATCAAGAACATGAAGAATGATGCCAAACTTCAACTAGATTCCCTTACAAATAAAATAAACAAAAACAACAATAGAACTTAACAGGAGAAAAAAATAGCTTACCGGGAGGAATGTGAGGGCCAGGGGGGCCAGGAGGCCCTGGAGGGCCAGGAGCCCCGGGTTTTCCATCCAGTCCAGGAGATCCAGGAATGCAAATTCCAGGTGGACCTTCATCACCTTTTTGACCCCTTTCTCCAGGAAATCCAGGGGGACCAGGGGGACCCATAACTGCAGTCCCTAAGATTAAAAAACAAAATAAAACAAAATGTTAATATAATCAAAATGACCTTATTTTAGAGATATTACTTTAGTTCCCCATGAGACATTGGGTAATGACAAGATCTTCCTTTAACATATAATTCTGGTTATGTTCTTAATTTTTTTAATGAGAATCAGCATCTTAGGAAAGGAAGAAAAATTTCCACAATTAAAGTCTGAGAGTGGGAAACAACATTTAAAGTAGCTTTATCACTTTTGGAAATTTCTAATAACTCTCTACCCATCCATTGACACAATGATCTTTTAATCTCAAAAATACCAGAAAGTCATATCAAGAAAAAAAGAAGCATCTCAAAGTTCCCATATAAACATGACTCTGTTTCTGGACTTTCTTCTGTTCTGCTGTATATTCTTGCACCATTAACACACTTCTTAGTTACTATAGCTTTATAATGTTTCCAAAACTGGTAAGAAAAAATACATATCCCTCTTTGTTATTTATAAATACCATCTTCACTATACTTACAAATTTATTTTCTAAATGAATTTTAATATCAACTTGTTCATTCCATTTTTAAAAACCTGTTACAATTTTGAATGTGATTAATTTAAATTTATAGATTAATTTTTGGTAGAATCAACTATTTATAATATGGATTTATCACCTCAAGTAATAATTAAGTGTGTCTCCCCATTTATTTAATTTCATATTTAATAATAATTTACAAAATTATGTAAAGTGGTCTTATGCATCTTTTGTTGGGTTTATTCATGAATTTGTTTCATTACTAGTAAGAATTTTAATATAATTACTATTGGTAGAACTTGATTTTTTTCTCTTACATATTTGATGGTATAAAGGACAGCAAGTTATTAAAGTATGCCACTCATATTTGGCCACCTTGTATATATTCCGCTTATTTATTTTTTAATTTCAGATTAATATGAGGGTACAAATATTCAGGTTACATTGTTTTCATTTCTGAGGTCAAGTTCAAGTTGTAGTTGAGCCCTTCATGGGGTTCACCCTCACATTTTGCACCACCCTCACATTTTGCAGATTAGGTGAGATCTCACCAATTACCCTTATTCTTCTCCCATCCAGCTTGCTAGACAATACTTGGGTTTTTCTTTCATGTGGGCGTGCAGTTATTTATGTATTTGCTTAATATTAGTTTTGAGTACACTGTATTTTTTTTTTATTCTTATGATATTTTACAAAAAGAATGTGTTTCAGCTCCATCCAGGTAGACACGAAAGATGCAAAGTCTCCATCTTTTCTTATGACTGAACAGTGCTCCATGGTATACTATACTACAGTTTGTTGATGGGCACTGGGTTGCTTCCACATCTTGGCAATGATGACTAGAGCTGCAATAAACATTCTGGTGCAAATGTCCTTGTGGTAAAATTATTTTTTTTTTCTTTTAGGTAGATATCTAGTAATGGGATTCCAGGATCAAATGGAAGGTCCACTTTTAGTTCTTTGAAAATTCCCTATACTTCTTTCCATAGAGGTTGTATTAATTTGCAATGCCATTAGCACTGCAAAAGTGTTCCCTTCTCTCCACATCCCATGGCAGATTTGAGATTTTATGATGTGGGCTAGTCTCATTGGAGTTAGGTGGTTTTGATTTGCATTTCTCTGAATGATTAGGGACAATGAGCATTTTCTCCTTTGTTTGTTAGCCATTTGTTTGTTATCTTCAGAGAAGTTTCCGTTCAACTCTCTTACCCACTATTAAATGAGGTTGTTTGCTTTTTTCTTATTGATTAATTTGAATTCTCCATAGATTCTAGTTATCAGCCCTTTTACCGATGCATAGTATGCAAAATCTTCTCCCATTCTGAAGGCTGTCTGTTTGCTTTAGTTGTGGTACCCTTAGCTGTGCAGATGTTTTTTAGCTTGATCATGTCCCATTTGTTTATTTTTGGTGTTGATGCAATTGCTAAAGGGGGTCTCCTTCATAAAATGTTTTCCCAGGCCAGTTTTATCATGTGCTTTCCCCACTCTTTCTTCTACAATTTTTTATTGTGCCATGCCTTAAATTTAAACTTCTTATGGTGAGAGATGGGGGTCCAATTTCAATCTTCTGCATGTGGCTAATCACTTCTCCTAGCACCATTTATTAGATAGGGATTCTTTTCCCCAGTGCATTTTTTTTTTTTTTGGTTTATCAAAAATCAGATGGTAGCATGTGCCTGGGTTCATCTCTAGGTTCTCTATTCCATTCCATAGATCTATATTTCTATTTTTGTGCCATTACCATGCTGGTTTTGATCACTATAGACTTTTAGTATAACCTGAACTACAGTAACATGATGCCTCCAGATTTGCTTTTGTTTCTTAAAATGATATTGGCTATTTGTGTTTTTCGGGGGTTCCATATCAAACACAGTACTATTTTTTAAGTTCCTAAAAGTATAATATTGGTGCTTTGATGGGGACTGCATTATATCTGTAGATTGATTTGGGTAATATGGACATTTTAAAAATGTTGATTCTTCCCAGCCACAGGTATGGTATGTTCCTCCAATTGTTAACATCTTCTATTTCTTTTCTTACAATTTCATATTTCTCTTTACAGAGATTTGTCACATCCTTTGTTAGATATATTCCCAGGTATTTCATTTTCTTTGGAATAAATACTGTGAAGAATATTATGTCTTTAATTTGATTTTCAGTTTGACTGTTATTGCCATACAGGAAGGCTATTTGTTTATGGACACTGATTTTGCATCCTGAGATGTCCCTTTATTTCCTGATCACTTCTAAGAGTTTTGAAGTTGAGTCCCTGGGGTGTCCCAAGTAAAACATCATATCATCTGCAAACAATGATAGTTTGACCACCTCTGTCCCCATTTGAAGTCCCTTTATCTCCTTCTCTTGCCTGATTTTAATGGCTAGGACTTCTATTACTATGTTGACTAGCAGGTGTGATAGTGGGCATCCTTGTCTGATTCCAGTTCTAAGTGCAAATGCTTTCAATGTTACTCCATTCAATGTGATATTGGTTGTGGGTTTGTTGTCGATGGCCTCTATCAGTTTAAGAAGTGTCCCATCTATGACTATTTTCTTAGATGTTCTTGTCAGAAAAGAATGCTGAACTTTGTCAAATGCCTTTTCTGCATCAATTTAGAGAACCAGTGATCTTTGTTTCTGGTTCTATTAAATGTGGTGAATTAAATTTATGAATTTATGTATGTTGAACCAACCTTGCATCCTCAGAATAAAACCCACTTGATCATGATGTATAATTTTTTAATGTGTAGCAGTATCCTGTTTGCTAGGATCTTATTGGATATTTTTGCATAGATATTCACTAATGAAATTGACCTATAGTTTTCCTTTTTGTTGGGTCCTTTCCTGGTTTTGGAATCAGAGTAATATTGTTTCATATAACATGTTGGGAGGGGATTCTTTCCTTCCTTGTATTTTGTAATAGGTTATGCAACATAGGTACTAGTTCTTCCTTGACGGTTTGATAGGATTCTTTTGTAAGGCAATTTAGTACAGGGCTTTTCTTTTTTGGAAGATTTTGTATTGTTCATTCAAGACTTGATATAGGTCTGTTCAAAATTTGTAATTATTTCTAGTTGAGTTTGAGAAGGTGGTGTATTCCCAGCTATTGGTCCATTTCTTCTACATTTTAAAATTTCTGGGCATAGTTTTTTTTGTTGTATTGTTAAGAACTTTCCATCTCTGTGGTATCTATTGTTATCTCCCCTTTTCATTTCTGATCGAGATTACTAGAGATCTCACTTTTTAGTTTCTGGTTAGTTTGGCCAAGGGTTTGTCGATTTTATTAATCTTTTTTAAATTAAATGATAGCTGTGTACATTAATGCAGTCGCGGGGTACAGTGTGGTGATTTCATATACAATTTGAAATATTTTCATCAAACTGGTTAACATAGCCTTTATGTCATTTTCATAGTTATTAAGACATTTGTATTCTACTTTTAGAAAGATTCACTTGTACCCTTCTAAGATAAACCACAGAGGTGATCCCTCCAATCACCCTCCCTCCACTCATCCACCCCCTACTCTCTCCTCTTCCTCCCCCTTCCCATATTCTTAGGCTATAATTAGGTTATAGCTTTTATATGAAAGCTATAAATTAGTTTCATAATAATGCTGTGTACACTGGATACTTTTTCTTCCAGTCTTTTTTTAAAATTCTTTTTAAAAAAATTTCTTATAGCATAACTGTGTACATTAATGCAATCATGGGGTACAGTGTGCTGTTTTCATATACATTTTGGAATACGCTCATCACACTGGTCAACATAACCTTCATGTCATTTTCCTAGTTATTGAGTTAAAACGTTCATACCCTGCTTTTAGAAAGATTCACTTGTACCCTTGTAAGATAAACCATAGAGGTGACCCTACCAATCTCCCTCCCTCCCCCCATCCACCCCCCTCACCTCACCCTCCCACCCCCTTCCCATATTCTAAGGCTATAATTAGGTTATGACATTCTTATAAAAGCTATGAATTAGTTTCAAAGTAGGGCTGTGTACACTGGATACTTTTTCTTCCATTCTTGAGATACTTTGCTAAGAAGAACATTTCCAATTCCATCCATATAAACATGAAGGAGGTAAAGTCTCCATCCTTCATTAGGACTGCATAGCATTCCATGGTGTACATGTACCACAATTTATTGGTCCATTCGTGGGTCGATGGGCATTTGGGCTTCTTCCATGATCTACCAATTATGAATTGGGTTGCAATAAACATTCTGATACAAATATCTTTGTTGTAATGTGATTTTTGGTCTTCTGGATATATACCTAACAAAGGAATTGCAGGATCAAATGGCAGGTCTATTTTTAGTTCTCTAAGTGTTCTCCAGACATCTTTCCAAAAGGAACGTATTAGTCTGTATTCCCACCAGCAGTGTAGAAGTGTTCCCTTTTCTCCACATCCACACCAGCATCTCTGGTTTTGGGATTTTGTGATATGGGCTACTGTTACTGGAGTTAGGTGATATCTCAAAGTAGTTTTGATTTGCATTTCTCTAATGATTAAGGATGGTGAACATTTTTTCATATATCTAACTCACTTTTTGTTTCGCTGATCTTCTGAATGATTCTTGTGTTCTCAATCTCATTTCATTCTGCTCAGATTTTGGTTATTTCTTTTCTTCTTCTAGGCTTGGGGTTCTTCCTTTTTCCAGTTAATTGAGATGCCCCACTATGTTGTTGACTTGCTCTCTGTTTTCTGAATGAAGTCATCTAATGCCATAAATTTGTCTTTTAGGACTGCCTTGCAGTATCCCACAGGTTTTGATAGCTTATGGCTTCATTAACATTTTTTTCAAGAAATCTAATAATTTCCTTCTTAATCTCATCCTTATCCTAGCTTTAATTCAGCATAAGGTTATTTAGTTTCCATGACTTTATGTGAGTATGAAGATTTGTGCTGGTGTTGAGTTCAAGCTTTAATCTGTGGTGGTCCAAGAAGATACAAAGAATAATTTCTATTCTTTTATTTATTTTTTTTGTTATTGTTTGGGATTCATTGAGGGTACAAAGAATTAGGTTATACTGATTGTGGTTGTTACATAAAGACCTTGTTGTAATTGTGTCCTGCCCCTAACAGGTGTGCCATACACCATGACCCCTCATCCTTCCCCTTCTCCCCATTCGCCTACCCCACTCCTTGCATTGGATCATCTACTGCTTTCATAATAGAATTGAGTACATTGGATTCTTGCTTCTCCATTTTTGTGATACTTTACTAAGAAGAATGTGTTCCACCCCCATCCAGTTTAATAAAAAAGATGTAAAGTCACCATCTTTTTAAATGGCTGAATGGTATTCCATGGTGTACATACACCACAGCTTGTTATTCCATTCCTGGGTTGGTGGGTATTTATGTTGTTTTCAGATCCCATTACTAGGCATCTACCCAGAAGAAAAAAAAATCATTTTATCATAAGCACATTTGCACTAGACCATTTATCACAGCTCAATTTACAATACCAATTCCTATTCTTTCAAATTTGTTGAGGTTAGATTTGTGCCTTAAGATATGATCAATTTTGGAGGATGACCCATGGGTTGATGAGAAGAATATATACTCAGTTTTATTAGGATGAAATGTTCTGTATATGTCTGTTAAGTCCATTTGTTCTAAGGTCGTGTTTAAGTCCATTACTGTTTTGCTTAGTTTCTGCTTGGAGGATCTGTTTGGTATTGTCAGAGGGGTGATGAAATATCCAACTGTTATAGTGTGGGAAGATATCATATTGTTCAGATCATTTAGGGTTCATTATATGTATCTAGGAGCATTTAGGTTAGATGCATAAATGTTAACGATTGAAATTTCTTCATGTTTTATGCTTCCTTTGACCAGTATGCAGTGTCCATATTTCTTCCCTTATTTTTGTTGTTTTAAATCCAACTATATCTGCAAATAGGATCACAACCCTTCTCTTTTTCTGATTTCCACTTGCCTGGAATATTATTTTCCATCCCTTCACCCTAAGTCTTGTTTTATCCTGATTTTTTTTTTCATTTTTTTTGCTGGGGGCTGGGTTTGAACCCGCCACCTCCAGTATATGGGGCTGGTGCCCTACTCCTTTGAGCCCCAGGTGCCACCCCTTGTTTTATCCTTAGAGGTTACATCTGTTTCTTATAGACAGCAGATACTGGATTTGAGCTCTTAGAGCCAGTAAGCCAGCCTGTACCTGCCTATTCAGTAGGGAACTCAAGCCATTCATCTTTATTGAGAAAATTGATGGGTATGGTGGAGTTTTGTTCGTTTTGTTTTGAGGAGGTGCAGTGCTTAGAAGTATCCCTTGCCCCATTATGTAAATTATGCTTTGTTCTTTAATTTCTGTGTGTGTTTACTTTGGTGATGGACCATTGTGCTGGTCATTATGAAGAATGGGTCTTAATACTTCCTGTAGAGCCAGTCTAGTTATGGCAAATTTCCTCAACATTTGCATGTCAGTAAAATATTTGATATCTCCATCACAAATGAAATATATTTTGTTTAAATTCTAGTATGGTTTCATTTGATGTTTTTAAGTTTTCTGGTAATATAATCATGTGGTTTGTAAAAAAAAATTAAAACTAAAGGATTTTGCTCCATCTTCATACCTCTTGTTTTCTGGCAGACTTAGGATATTGACTAGGATCTCCACTTTAAGGACAAACAGCATTGGTGACTAAGTATCTTTACCTTATTTTTGACTTGAATAAGAAAATTCCTGAAGTTTTAATTTCCTGTACAATCCTATAGATAGCTTCATAAAGTTAAGGTAATTCTCTTTTATTCCCAGCTTAGGAGTTCTTTTTCCTTTTCAAAAATGAATGAGTATTGTATTTTATTGACTGATTTCAGTGATTTTTCAACCAGTGTGCCAAAGGGTACTGGTGTGTCATGAGAGGATCTTATATGTGTCACAAAAAATTTGAATCATTATTTAAATTATTTTCAAAAAAAGTTTAAAGCACAGTAAGTACATTCCTCTTTTTACTTTTTGTTGATTAACATAATTTAAGCGTGCCACAGAAGTTTAATGATAGGTTCAATTGTGCCATGAGATATAAAAGGTTGAAAAACACTGATTTCTCTGCATCTATTGGCCTCTGCATCTATCTTTCACTTTGGTAATGTTAATCAATCACAATAATGTTGCACTATCCTTGCACTACTGAGGATAAAATATAGTTGGTTATAATATATGATTTAATATTGTTCTGGATTGATTTTATAATATTATATTTAGGATTATTGCTAAATAGTTTGAAATTTGTGAATTGTCTATTGACAGCTTGGTAGAAATTATCCATAAAACTATAAAACCTCCCATAAACATAATGCTTTTTCATAGGGATCGTTAACATTGCAAGATCTTCTATGGTAATTTATCTACTTAAGTTTCCTATTTACTCAGAGCAATTTTAAGTAGTTTGTTTTCTGTTTCATGACAAATTTATATTTTACCTGGAATTTCAAATATATTCATATAGTTTTATATTTCTCTTGCAAATTAAAATTTAAAATTCCAGTTGTGGCAAAAATCCCTTTTTATTTACTGATTTTATTTGTGCCTTCTCTTATTATCTTTTCTTTTCTTCTCTTATTATCTTTATTTTATTTGGTAAGTTTTGCTTTGAACTCTTTTCCAAGTATCATCTTTTATTTTCCCTATTCAACTATAATTACTTAGTTTGTTTTCTTTTGCAGTAGTTTTTATTTTTACCTTTACCAAGTTTTTCCTACTACTTTGTTTCTACTTGTTTCTTTCCTTGTAAGTGTTTTTTTAAACTGAGCTAATTACTTTTAGTCCAACTTTGTGATAAAATAAGGGTTCTGCTTTGGCTATATTCAATGAGTTTTGATATGAGGTGTTTTCATTGTTGTCTAGCATTCAGTAGTTTATTGCTTCCACTTCTGTTCCTTTATTATATCTAGAGTAATCTACAATTGTGATTTTAATATACTAATATAAATATTTTTGGTGATTTTTTTTCTTGTTTGTTTTTTGGTTTAAGACAGAGCCTCTCTCTGTCACCTGGACTACAGTGCAGTGGCATGATCATAGCTCACTGCAACCTTAAACTCCTAGGTTCAAATGAACATCTTTCTCAGCCTCTCAAGCAACTGGGACTACAGGCACATGCCACCATGCCTGGCTAATTTTTCTATTTTTAGTAGAGGCATGGTATTGCTCTTGCTCAGGCTGATCTCAAATTCCTGGCCTCAAGCAATCCTTATACCTCAGCCTCTCAGAATGTTAGGATTATAGACCTGAGCTACAATTACTGGCCTTTAGTTCTGATTTTATTTCACTGTGATCACAGAGCATGGGATGCATATAATTTTCTTTAGATTTCATTCAAGTCTAATAGAATCAATTTCTGTAAATATTCCATGTGTATCTGAAAAAAAATGTATCTTTTCTTCTGCACACAATTTTTTTCTCTTTCCTCCATACATACAGCTTGATTTTGTTCTTCAAATCATTTGTATCCTTGTTTTTTACCCATTTGATATGTTGGGAATTTGCTAATTTGTCCCTTATAGTTTTTCAGTTTTCACATATTCAAAGATACAGTGTTAGATGCATAAAGTTTCATGACTTTTATATTAATGTGGCATAATGTAGCTATTTGCCCATATGAAATGTGTATTGTTAATATAATTTTGCATTTAATTCTATCTCATACTGCATTGGAATTGCTAAATCAGTTTTTGTTAAATAATGTGTGCCTAAAATATGTTTTCATTGCTTTATTTTCAAGTTTAATCTGTCTTTCTGTTTTAGATATGTCTACTGTGCACTGTAAATAGATACTGATATTCCAATTTTATTTTAGACAGTGTCTTTGAAACAGCGTTTAGTTCTGCGACATTTGTTAGAGTTGCTGACTTATTTTTAACTTCTTGTCATCTTATATTTTATTTTCTCTTTACTCTGGTTTATCTTTGTTTTTTTCCAATCTTGACTTTGATCGTATAGGAGATTTTTAGTCATCTTCCTTCCTCAATTGGTGTGTAGGTCATATATTTTATTTTTATTCTACTCTAGTAGTTAGTATCAAAATTTTAACCTATGCACTTAAACCTGTGTTTTTCTAAAAACTTACAGCGTTAATAATGTTTATAGTCATTGATTTCCCATTATTCTCGCTGTATATATTCCATGTTAATGTTTACATTACTACATTATTACTTAGAACACTTTTAAATTATTTTTAAAGTTATTTTTAAGTTATTTTTTAGATTGTAAATACCTATTTAGACTTAATGTGCTTTACTAATATCTTTCTTAAATAATGGTTCTTGTATCGTACCCACTCCACTACCATCACATTATCCTAAATTCACTTCCTTCTTGGAGTAAAACCTCAAGTAACAATTTCACAGAAAGCCTGAAGATGGTAAAGATTTTAGTTATCACATCTTCATGCTAAAATGATAGTGAGGTGTGATATAGATTCCCAAATTCATAGTAATTTGTCCTTATCACTTTAAAAATATGTTCCATTAAGTTCCTCAGACTCTAATTATTTTATAAGGTAATTTGTACTTTTTTCCTCAGAGAATTTTAACAGTTTCATTTTATCTCTGAATTCTAGACTGTCCCTACAACGTGTGTCTACTCATGGACCTTTATATTATTTTTATTTTACCGTTCTATAGTGTTTCATGAACTTTTTCCCAGGGATCTGTGTGTTTCTTAATGTTAATAGAAGGACATTTTCAGTCATGATTTTTTTCTAATACTGCCTCTTGTCTCATTCTCTTCTTCCTAAATGCCCTTATGATGGATTTAGTAAATTCTAAATTCATCCTTTATATCTCTTAACTTTTCTTTCATACTTACCAACTCCTTAACTCTTTTACTGCATCCTGGAAAAGTTCATTATTTCAATTTTCCAGAAATAATATATATTTAGTTCACCAAAATGTAGAAATAATAGAACACACATTTATTTTCTTTCTCTTTGGAAAGATCACTGAGTGTCACTCATCAAGTTAATTAACCACATATTTTTAAAGGAAAAGGAGCCATAATTTTCAGAGAGTGCCAAAACTATATATACATTTTAAGATAGAAAAAAAACTGTATCAAATTTATAATATTGAAGTCACATGTGAAATTATAAGAGGTTTGCAATGTTACTTGTATTTATCTTTTGCTATTGGCACATATTGAGTATTAAAATTTTAATACATTATTTTCCTTTACTAAAATGTGTATACATTTTTTCGCACCCTCTATATGTGTGACAGATACTGTACCAGATGCTTTTGAAAATTTTACATAAATCCCAACTATCACCTCATTTCAGAGAATATCCCAATACATATGCTAGACAAGAGCAGTACTCAATTTATGACCAAATTAGAAATGCTCCACTATACTGTGTATGTTCAAAGGGAATAACATAAAACTCAATATTGAGCCCTAAGATTTTATTGTACAGCAAAATCACCAAAGAGATTTCTAGTTAGATGTTTCTGGAATTCTAAATGAATAGTGCTACGTACCATTTTTATACAGTAAATCTTGCAAAACTAGGCATTAAGAGGACAGCATCCTCTTCTCTAACAGCAACAGCATTATGAAGATTCATCCACTCAATTACAGAATTGTTTGGTATAATTTATTAATAATAAAAGGTACTTCAGTTAAAATCTCTAACATAAAAAGATAAAAAACAATGGATGTTGGTAAGGATGCAGAGAAACATATATCGTTTGTGGGAATTTAATTATCACCATTATTGCAACAGTATGGGATTTCATAGAAACTAAAAATAGAAATATCATATGATCAACAATCCCGCTACTGGGCATATGCCCAAAAGAAAAGACATAATTATGTCAAAAAGAAATCTGCACTCCTATGTTGACTGCAGCACTATTCACAATAGCCAAGATATGGAATCAACCTGAGTATCCTATCAATGGCTGAACAGATAAAGCAAATGTGGTATACATGTATATACATATGAAATATTATCTAGCCATAAAAAGAATGAAATCCTGTCATTTGCAGCAACATGGATGAGCCTGAAGTACATTATGTTAAATGAAATAAGCCAAGCACAGGAAAGACAAATCTCACATATTCTCACTCATATGTGGTAGAGAAATATTAAAAATAATTGTTCTCATAGAGATAGAGAGTAGAATGGTTATAACCAGAGGCTGGAAAGGGTGTGTGATAGGGAGAGATTAAGAGAGTTTGGTTAATGGGTACAAACATACAGTTGGACAGAAGAAATATGTTCTAGTGTTTGATAGCATAGCAGAGTGTCTATAGGTAACAATAATTGATTACATATTTCAAAATAGCTAAAAGAGAGGATTTTAAATATTCCCAATACAAAGAAATGATAAATGTCTGAGGTGATGGATATCCCAATTATACTGATTTGATCACTACACATTATATGCATGCCCACAAATATGTATAATTATTATGTATTGATAAAAATAAAAAAGGAGCACTATTCAATTGGGCTTATTTTTAAGTATGAGCGAAGAATTTGGTGAGAAAGAGTATAGTAAGAGTTGGGAAGTATCTGTCAACTAAAAAGGACTTGTGTCTTCTATTGCCATGCTTACTTGGAACCAGTATGATAAAATACACACATGGTCTAGTAAAGATCCTATAAACACCAGGACATTAGTGCACTCTCTTTTACCTGGAGGTCCGGGAAGGCCAGGTGGACCCTGTATTCCAGGAAATCCTTGCTCTCCTTTTTCTCCAGGCAAGCCAGGTAACCCAATGTTTCCTTTTTCTCCTACTGTTACACCAGTCCCAGGTCTAGGAATTACCTTTATTATAAAAGAAAAAAAATAAAGGAACTCAAAGAGGAAGAGACTTGTTTGCCAGAAAATATATCTGGCAGCTACATGTGGATGCAACACAATCATTTTCACAAATTGCTCACATGTAAAATCATTGACTAGACAACCTACATTATCAGTCACATTCTGTATCACTGCCATCCTCCAATTGATTAGAAATTGTTCAATACTAGTAACAATATCACCATCCTTTTGAGCCCAGACTTCAAAGCTAGAAGTATTTTTGATGTCTCTTATAATTCACATTCAATTTATTTCAATCACCCAAGCCTGACAAATTTTTTGACTGAAATTTCTCTCCAATTTGCTCCCTTCATTCCTGTTGCACAGCTACTATCCTTGAGTTACACTTGGACTAACAGACGCACCTCTGAGTTTGTCCCCTTGAATTCAAATCTACTGATAGGATATGCTTCCTTCAAAACCAATTTTTCTGTGTTAACTACTCTGCTTAAGGACTCAGAATTGTTCACTACTCCTTACTGTATCTGATGCTACTGCCTTGAACTATGTCAAGTTACTTCTCTTACCCATTTTATCGCCTATTAGTTCTAGCAGTAACTTTTTATTAGAATGAAGTCTGAGGATCAACTCACACATTCTTGCCTGTGCCTTTGCATATGTTATTGCAAACATCTGTAATCCCTTTCCAAATCTTTCCTATTATGAACTCTTATTTCTTTCTTCCTTTAAGAAACAAAACTCATCTCTTCAAGGAAAGCTTTATTGAATAAACCCAACCAGCTAATCATTTCCCTTTTTCTTTCTTTTCTTTTCTTTTTTTTTTTTTTTTGAGGGCAAGTCTCACTTGGTCACCCTTGGTAGAGTGACATAGCATCTATCATAGCTCACAGCAACCTCAAAGTCTTCAGTTCAAAAGATTCTCTTGCCTCAGCCTCCCAAGTAGCTGCCACAACACCTGGCTATTTTTTTTTTAGAGACAGGAATCTCACTCTTGCTCAAACTGGTCTCGAATTCCTGAGCTCAGGCAATCTACCCACCTCCACCTCCCAGAGTGCTAGGATTACAGGTGTGAGCCACCATGCCCAGCACTATTTCCTTTTTTCACAATCTTCTCAGAATTCAGTACTTAAGTCTGTTCTAGAAAAAAAAAATCATACCAAATAAAACTAAATATTTAAAATTTCACCTCATAGACTGACAAAAGTAAATAAACTTCATGTTAAAGAAGTTGCCAGACTGAGGTACACATCAACACTTACTGGCAAAGTGTGATATTTCGTCCTGCCTCTACTAGATATAAGAAATATTCACGTTCACCATATAAGAAAAGGGGATGAAAAGCTATGGGATCTAGCACTAGAGTGGTAGTTCAAAAGGGAATGTGAGCCACCGTGTAAGACTGTGCTCTCAAAATTTCCATTTCTCCAAAATCTAACCATCTCACTTTACAAAGATTATCTCCTGGAGAACTGAAACCCTCACTTTATAATGAAAGTGAATAAAAATTATCTAAAATTTTCTTTAATTGTATCCTCATTAGATTTAATACAGTCTTAAATATTAACATCTGAGATTCACTGTGGACAAAAAATTAAATTAATGTTACTAAAATGTCTGGACATATAGAATAGGTTTTACAGTACTCACACTATCATAGCTTCAATGCTATCTAAAATCAAGAGTCTTATCAATTGGAACCACAGGAAAACCAATATGTCAAACCTCAGCTTATTAAGACTGGAAATAGATTTGAGTTAAATTTCACAGTGAACACAAACATGACAGAAACTCTGTAAATCCCCCCAATTACTCTTCCATAGATCAGTTTCCTACATTTGTTGTTAAGAGCCCCTAGAAAGCACACACTCAGGAAAGGAAGAGGTGTGAATCAGACAATTACAAATTGAGAAAGCCTATTAGAACCAAATCCATGTTTCTCCTGAACTCTGCAAGGGAAAGGACCAATCCCCATCTTCCCAAGTTTCTTTTATTGAAACTTTGTAAGCAACACTTGCACCACCTGCTGGTTGACTGAGAAATGATGAGGCAATCATGATGCAAACCAACCCAACGCCATCAATTTGGATCTTTTTTAATATGGAAAAGTAATATATAGGTAGGACAATAAAAAAATCTGGAGGTCAAAACAACTGAAGTTTTTGGATGTAAAGTCTTTTAAGCCAGTAGAGGTCAATACTGAGTTGGAATTTTCTGTATTATAAGGAAAAAGTAGGGAGTATATAATTAAGCCAAATAATAATATATTAACAAATGTGATAAATGAAAACTAAAAAGAAAACTTACAAGTCCAGGAGGCCCGGGTGGGCCAGTGTCACCTTTCTGGCCCTGTTAAATGCAATTGTAGAATAGGTTAGTAAAAAAGAAATCACATGCAATCAATTTCCTCAAGAACATAAGAGATATTTTTCATTAAGACCCAGAAATCAATAATAGAATACTTCAAATGAGAAATATAACATAAGGTAATGAAACAATACTGGGCTAAGCCTAGGAAGACCTGTGATATTTTCTTTTTCTTTTCTTTTCTTTTTTTTTTTTTTTTTTTTTGAGACAGAGCCTCAAGCTGTCCCCCTGGGGAGAGTGCCATGGCATCACAGCTCACAGCAATCTCCAACTCCTGGGCTCAAGCGATTCTCCTGCCTCAGCCTCCCAAGTAGCTGGGACCACAGGTGCCTGTCAAAATGCCCAGCTCTTTTTTGGTTGCAGCCGTCATTGTTGTTTGGCAGGTCCAGGCTGGATTCGAACCTGCCACCTTAGGTGTATATGGCTGGCACCTTAGCCAGTTGAGCCACAGGCACCGAGCCAACCTGTGATATTTTCTCAGATTTACTATGCAATTTTGAACAAATAAATTAACCTCTCTAGTTTGTACTATGTATAAAAAAATAAAGATTTGGGACCAGACTTCTAAGGTATTTCTAGCTTTAATATTCTTTCATTTTAAGATTTCTATTTTCTATAAAAGCATACATATTCTATGAAGAAGATAGTGGAAAAATGGTACCACCAGAATCAGTTAAAACAATTGATTTTCTTTACATTTAGCCATGTTCCTTTTCATAAAACTAGTCAAGGGCATAAATGTAGTGTCATTTCTACTAGTGACAGATATTTTAGAATTAATGGACTTAACTATCATCATGAATAGTTAATACACCCTAATGGCTTTTATGAGTTTGCTCCTAGCTAATAAAAAACAAATTCAGACAAAACTTTTATTTTTAATCAGTAGCTACAATAGGATGAAGTATTACTTTATTAGCCGAGACTAATGGATAGTTTCTCCCATACCTCTGATTTTAGACTTGTTTATAGAAACCTTCCATCTATATACAAACTCTTTTTAGTTTAAGGAGTTATTCTATCCTATTACTTTACTTACTACCTGGCAAAAATAAAAACAACCATGTGCTTTAAGTATTCTCTACCTCCATTATTCTAACTGTGCTTGTAAGACCAAGCTAGAACTTGGATCTAGTTTATAGATAACCACCATTAAATGATGTGCCCTCTCGGTACATTCAAGTTCATATGTAGTAATACCTTTCCCTCATTGCCTGGAAAATAAAGTCTTTTAACTTGCTTTTAATACAAAGCAATTAAGAGACCAGAGGGATTAGAGAACTGGATATTTTGTGACCTGGCAAAAATAGAGTAATTGTGTGCTTCATATATTCTTTTGAAAGTCACTTTTAAAATAGGTAACTAAATAAATAACCTCAGTCAGGCTGCATTGGCTCATTAAGAAAAAATACACAGAATTAGTCACAGATTTATAGACAATTGTATAAAGAATGGAAATTAGTGAAGGTGTTCTAAATTCACAGCTATAAGTCTTTTAGTATGAGGACCTCACTAAAATAGTGCTGAATACTCTTTCTAGAAAACAAAGGTTTTGCCAATACATGCTTAAAGTAAAGGCAATGATTTTTCATGGTGGAAATGTTAGACAGTCTTTCATGTATTTCTACCCCATGGACTATGATTTAGGGCAATGAAAGAAAATTCGGAGAATGTAGCATAAAAGAAAAAGAAGGAAAAGATGGATAAAGAAGGCATGTTTCACTGTGGTGGGTGCCTGTAGTCCCAGCTACTCAGGAGGCTGAGGCAAGAGAATCGCCTAACCCCAGGAGTTGGAGGTTGCTGTGAACTGTGTGATGCCACAGCACTCTACTAAGGGTGATAAAGTGAGACTCTGTCTCTACAAAAGAAAAAAAAAGGCATGTTTCAGTTCAGCACCTGTAGCACAGTGGTTATGGCACCAGCCACATACACCAAGGCTGGTGGGTTTGAACTTGGCCCAGGCCAGCTAAACAACAATGACAACGACAACAAAAAGCAACTGGGTGCTGTGGTGGGTACTGTGGTCCTAGCTACTTAGGAGGCTGAGGCAAGAGAATAGCTTAAGCCCAGAAGTTTGAGGTTGCTGTGAGCTGTGACGCCACAGCACTCTACCGAGGGTGACAAAATAAGACTCTATGTCAAAAAAAAAAAAAAAAGAAAGAAAAGAAGGCATGTTTTGAATATAGAAGTTAGTTATATAAAACATATTTATATATAACTCAGTTTGGGGAGAGAAAAATATTATTCCTTATAAGAATAAAAACAGGTACTTCAAAGTATCAAAATTCTTACCTTTTCACCACCTCTTCCAGGTTCACCAGGATAACCAGGATCACCAGGCAAACCCTTTAAAACATAGAAGACAGTGTGTGACATCAGCATAAATTGTAGAGACCTCCCCAAATTCTCTCCTCCTTATAAGCAGTGAGTATACTGGCAGAAATGGTCAGTTAGAATCAACTTTTTTAGAACTGTGGAAATTAACCCAAGCCTACAGCAATCTAAGAACACTTTCTCAAAATAAAAAAAGACTGAAACTGGGTAAGAACATAGAGTTTTGTGACGTTTAACTTACTGTATTCCCACTACCTGGCCTCGCAATCAAAGTGAAAACTAGCAGCCTAGCAGCTACTGGAGGCAAAAACAGAGGATTAGAGCTATGTAAAAGCCCCATTCTCAGAGCACTGTCAGAAGATCCCACTTGTAATGCTGTCTGGGGGTTTGACCTAACTTGGGGTTTCTACGGGCAAACTGAGAACAAGAGAAGAGTCTCCCTGTCAAATACCCCTCATTTGCTAAAAACAATCAGAGGCAATTGCTGAATATCACCATTGCCTAAATTGAGACAAAGACCAATTGTTCCCAAAGAAGCCAGAAACTGAGTCCCTGAACTTATCCCTTCTTATATTATTTTATTTATTTAAGCCTTTTATGAACTTAAGTTCTAAGTTAAGGATTGTCTGTTGAGTAAAATCATCGTGAAACCAATTAATCTGATTTTAGTAACTCCAAATTCCTATTTTGCTAAAAATTATCCCTTTCCTTTGGAATGCTCTACAAATTTCATCAAATGTAGTCATTGAACCCTCATTTAATGCCCACTCTGGATTCTCTTGATACTGAAGGTTCTTGAAATAACATTCTTGGACTTGCATATTTTTATTCCCCCCCATTCTGGTAGAAATTAGAAGAATTTCCTCTCAAAACTTTTATTGAAAAAACTTACGGTCACACAAAAACTTACATATGACTGTTTACAACCATTTTATTCATAATGGCCAAAACCCAGAAACAACCAAAATACCCTTCAATGGCTAAACAGATAAACAAACCATGGTGTATCCACACAATCAAATACTTTTCAGCAATGAATATTGATACACAGTATAATACATTATGCTCTATGAAAGAATCCTGATTCAAAAGGCTACATACAATATGACTCCATTTATGTGACATATTAGAATAGACAAAATCATAGGGATTCTGAACACATCAGTTATTGCCAGGATGCTGGGGTAGGGGTGTTGATAAGTATAAAAGAGCATGAGGAAACTTTTGAGGGTGATGGAACTGTTCTTGATTATGGTGATGGTGACACAATTGCATGTGTTTGTCAAAACATAAATGGTACAATAAAAATCATTCATCTTACTGTGCATAAATTACATCTCAATAGATTTGACTTAAAAATAGAGGAATCTCAAATTCATATTCAAAAGAGAAAAAAATATGTAATTTCCATTCATTTAAACTATGAATATTTCTAAATCTCAGACCCATTGTCATCCTGCTTCTCTACCACTACCTATAAATGTTGTCAGCTTTGGTAGTGAGGGGAGGGAAGGACCTTAGTTACTTACTGGAATTCCTGGTTGGCCATTCTCTCCGTCTTTTCCTGGTTTCCCCTATAGGATACAAAGAAATAATGGGATACAGACATAAATTTGATAATTAGGAAGTATGAAGTTAAAGAAATTAAAGAAGTTAAAGAATACACAACAAGCTTTATTCCTATCTTAGGCTATATAAGTAGAATTTTTAGGCTTTAATATTATAAATAATCAGTATGTCAGTAGTGATATTGTGAGGCAATGAAGGTAAGATGTTGGAAGAAGGAATAAAATCATACACACACGCAATTTAGGATTTTTTTGCAAAGAGTTATTAATAGTCATAACACTTACTCTCTTGCCTGGCTCTCCTTGTTCACCTTTCTCACCTTTCACACCACCTGGAGGACCCTGTACATACAAACATAGTTTCACATTGATTCATAGGATACTGTGTATCACTAATTTGCATTAATTGATGCTAAAGCATTTTAGATTACTTACTGGAGGACCACGTATCCCTGGAGGTCCAGGAGGCCCTCGGTCACCAGGAAGTCCCTATATAGTAGTAGAGGAAAGGAAAACAATGTTAATACTAAAGTATGTACTCTCCTTCTAACTACTAGAGCTAGCTAGGAACATTTTTAACATACTGAACTATAGACTCATGTAGTTTAACCAAAGATAACATATTTCTAATTCAAAGTTAAAATCTGCTAGGCAAAGAACCTAGAGACATCTTTGCTCATTTCAATTAATTTCTAGTGTATATATAATCCAAGCTTTGAGGTAAATAACAAGACAACACTTAAAATCAAAATGTTAATTATTTTTATTCTTATAAAATATTTTATAAAAAGCAACAGTACCTAAAACTACGAGTTTGGGGGCCACATAGCACACATATACAGAGGGTGCCAAAACGTATACACATTTTAAGAAAAATGTAAAAAAAAATGGAAAAACTGTATGAAGATTGTAACACTCTCTATATACCAAAAATGTTTTTCATCTTGTATATTGTATCTTGTACTCACGTCACATTTGACTTCTGTAATTATAAAAGATACACGGTATCTTAAAATGTGTATACAGTTTTTGGCACCCTTTATATTTTGGCAGAGAGGTAAATGGCCCAATTCACATTGATAAGAGTTTCAATGTAACTGTTCCTTTATTTTAAACTTTCTTATTAGCATTTAAGGTAAACAAAAATGCACATTGCTTTTTTAAGGGTGGACCAGTATACTATAAAAATATATTTGATTTTTTCATCTACTCTTATAAAAGCAAGGTTATCAACTAACCATCTTTATATATACAACAAAAGTTTCAGAGTAACATCTTATTCCTTTCATATCAGTAAAACGTAGAAAACACAGTCATCTAAGACAATGACCATTTACCTTACTATCACCTAACTTTATACATGAATGCAGCATTCAGATAGTCAAAAATTAGAAATAACCCAAATTTCCATCAATTTATGGATGAATGGGTAAGCAAAAAATGGACTATCCAGAGAACGTAATGTTATTTAGCAATAAAAAAGAACGATGTACTGATAATACTACAAAATGGTTGATCTTGAAAATGTTATGCCTGTAAAAGAAAGCAAACACAGAGGACTACACATTATAATATACGACTCCATTTATATGAAATATCCAGAATAGACAAATCTACAGAGCTAATAAGTAGATTACTGGTTATCTGAGGCTAAAGAATTGGAGGAGAAATACTGACAATTAATAGGTATGGAGTTTTAGGGGGACCTAATAAAAACTTTCTAAAATTACATTGTGTTGATGGTTTCACTACTCTGTGAATCTACTAAAAAAAAATTGAACTGTACACTTTAAGTGGGTGAATTGTATGGTATGTAAATTATATCTTTCTAAAAATTTGATTATTTCAAGTCCTTAATATTTTTAAAATACCTTCATATATAACTCCTTTCAGCTTATAAAGTATTTTAATGGATTGCTATTTCCATAACAATATTATTTTTAGCTTATTAACCTTTGTTTTATTTTTTCCAGCTTTACTGAGGTATAATTGTCAAATAAAAATTTTACATATTTAAGGTGCAAAACATGACATTTTTATGTACATACATGTTGTGAAATGACTAGCACAATAAAGCTAACTAAAAAACCCACTGCAAAATTTTCATTTATTTCCTCCCTACCTACTTACCTGATCTCCTTTCTGAAACTCTACATCAATTGGTCTTTTCTGTTCACTGATCTGTCCAGGTGGCCCAGGTGGGCCCTGAAGACCTTGTTCACCCTGTTTACAAGGTAAAATAAGACAATGATATTTCATAATCTACCACAGATAATAACACAGCATGTGAGCTAACTCAATTGCAAGAAGCAAGAGAGTCCAAATGACTATTAGAGGAAAAATATAAAGTTTGAAAACCAATTCTCTTTCTTTACTCACCTTCTCACCCTTGGGTCCCTGGAAATTTAAGCCCATATTCCCCTGAGGAGAGAAGTATCGATTTAAAATCTCATTGACAATAAGGTAAAGAATCCACATCAAATAAAAGATTTGAAGAAAAAGGAAATTACCTTTGGTCCTGGAAGTCCTGGTGGACCAGGAGGGCCCTAGGAATAGAAGACATAGGAAAGGGAAAAAATGTTATATTTATAAGTTTACTTTAAAAATTATTTGGTTTCATATAAAGCGAAGAATAAAAAAGCCCTTCAAAATAGTATTTTCCTGTTTCTTTTCCTCTTTTTTTATTCAGAGACAAACATTTAAATTGATTAAAACAAACTAAATGAGTATGGAGACTTCTGGTGGCAGGATGGGAGTGGGTAGGGGAAGAAATTTAGGACAAGTAGAGGCAGAGGAGTAACACCAGTGAAAAAAATCAATTAAAAACTTAAACCTCAAGGGCAGTGCCTGTGGCTCAAAAGAGTAGGGGCCGGGGTTCAAACCCAGCCTTGGCCAAAAACTGAAAAAAAAAAAAAAAACAAAACTTAAAATTTAAACCTCAACATAAGTATCAAATTTTTCAAATCAAAATTATGAGTAAATGAAACAATGAACTCTCCTCTAAGAAGCTTGTGTTTGTTTTTTAAATCCAGTTTTAATTTTATGCAATCTGACTTTATATATTCGAGAATGTTTCAAGGTTTAAAAAATTAAATAGGCATTTGTCTGCTCAAATATATTGTCTCTTAATCTCAACGGACCTATTTATTTATATATTGTACCACAGTGGCATTTCTGAGATTTCGCTTCACTTGTTGAATTAGGTTTAATTGAAAGAACATTCAGAAGGATAGAGTGAACTGGTTAAGTGGCCACAAGAGTTAAAGAAATCCAAGATGTAACAACATATCCAAGGCACATCAATGTTGTTAATAATAGAGTTAAGAAAAAGTGCCATAGTTCAGAGTCTCACGCTTTGCAGGAGTTCTATAACTAAAATAAACTAAATGAAATGGTTTTCTCATTCTCGCCCATAGAGTAACGGGAAGGCAGAAATACAATCTTTTTTGGTAGATTCTTCTAGTATTTACCGAACTTTATTTCCATCATTCAAAGAATAGAAGACCAATTGTCACAAACAAAAATGTACAATCTGTAAAGGTATAATGAAAACTGTCACAGAAATATATGGTAGATAAGAGATAAAGTGGCACATGAGAAATTACTTCTGACTGAAATACAATTTTCTTGCCCTTTTAAGAGGGCAACAGTAAAGTCCTAAGCCCAAAACCTGACTTAAATGAAATCTAAGTATGTCAGACATAAAAAATACTTAGACTTTATTAGATTAGAAAGTAAGAGTGGCCATGGAAGTGATGAAGTAATAGAACTGGTTGCACATTCAGGGTATTTAGACGTTTTTGCTTCTCTCTTGGGGTACACAAACCTACGACCCATTGCAGAGTGAGGACTCCCTCACTAATCCTACTGTTCTGTCTTAGACCCCTAAGAAATAAGAGCCGATTTTTTGTGAAGCCCTGTTTTGTTCTTTTTAAACAAAATATTGCAAATTAAAGAAACATGTTTCATCAAGTACTAGAAAACCGCCTTAGAATATTTCCTGACATGGCTAGAATTGACTTCATTACTGAAACATAAGAGACAACAGAATACTTTATTTTAAATCTTTCCTCATTATTACCTCATTTCTTCCATCTATAAAATGGAGCTATTACTTAGAATGCACATTGTTCACCTTCTCGATATAAAATCACTCTTAAGAAAATTATATATTATGAATATTGGAAATGCATTATTCTTTTAAGTATTATAAATAATATTAATAATTGTGAAGTAAGTCTGAAAGAAAAGGATGGGAAATGAAATTACAGAATGGAGCTTACCATCAAACCTGGTGGTCCTGGGGGACCAATTGGCCCTGGTATACCAGTGGGACCAGGTGGGCCCTATTACAAAGAGAATAAAGAAAAAGATGAAAAAAACCTAGCCCCTCTGAACTAAATGGCTAAAATTTAAACCTAAATTGTTGTTAGAATTCTGTTCTATAATTCTGCTATGAGTGAAATTTAAAATTGTATGAGGATAAAAGGATTAAATACCTATAAAGACAGTCAAAAGTAGCTTTCAGAAAGCTTATGTTTCACAGTGTCAGATAACAAATATAGGATAAACACCTAATTAGAAAAATTTACAAAATAAAGTGATAAATTTGGGCATTTAGTGGAGCTTTTAAACTAGAAAAGGGAAGGGAAAGGCTACTTCTTCCAAGGTACCTTTTCTAATTTTAAATTAGGTAAGTTTAAAGACAGAGGGAAAAGACAATAACTGGGACAAATGATAAGGAAATGATAAAAAGATTATGGACTATAATTTGTCATCTTAAAAAACTGAAAATTTTTATGGCCTGAAATGTAGAAAGTCTCTATTTAGATATAAATCCTAAACTGTTTCGTAACAAAACAAATTGTACTATGTCCACAAATGGAAAGTTACATGTCAGTGAAACTGAGTGAACTACAGCCCCATACAATAATTTGGATGAATTTTAGCACATGAAGCAGAAAAAGTTACAGAAAACAACATGAATCTTTCATCAATTTTTATAAAGCAAAACCAAATATTCTATTGTTTAGAAATACATGGATATGTAAAAGAGCTACTTTTAAAAAAATAGTGGAAAGCTCAAGATGGTATTATAGTTATATGGAGGGAATGCAGAAGGACGTGACTGACAAAGAGGACACAGATTGATTTAAAATGTAGATCCTCTATAAGTTGACCACCCAAGGGACTGTAACAAAATGATCAACATACAGAGGTGGTCATCATAAGGAATTTCTATTGAATACATCTGGTGCATATCTGGTGGTTGATGTAGGGAGGTTGCCAACTACCATAATTTCTACTGTATTTATAATGTTATAGAGAGTTTTTGCTATTGTTTTTTTTTTTTTTTAGATAGAGAAAAACAGGGTCTTGCTATGTCACCCAGGCCATAGGGGCCCAATACTAGATCACTGTAACTTCCAGTTCTTGGACGTTAGCAATCCTCCTGTCTTGATCTCCCAAGGTGCTGGGATTACAGGCATGAGCCACTGTGTCCAGCCCTAATGTTCTAGTATATGCTGTGTTTGTGTCACAGTTATTCATTTTATTGCTATGCTTGATAATGTGCATATATTTTCCATGTATTCTGTTATATTTTAAAATATTACATCATAATTATTTATAAATTATAAATGGCAAGACTGAATTTAAAAGAGAATATAAATAGGTGATGTCAAGTAAGGAATGAGAAGGTAGCTAACAAAATAATGAAAAGTCCCAAATATTGTATCTTAGTGATCAAATACCAGAAAGTACTCATTTTTATTTCTGGCAAAGGATTCAATTCTTATTGATCAACTGAATTGATTCCTTTGCCAGAAAGGAATTAAACCCCAAGAAACTGACCTCCTAATGTACGAAAATACAAGTCACCACTGTCTCTATGTGTGTTATCTGTAGGCTAGTACAATTTTCTGATAAGATTTCATTTGATGTTCACCGTGCATAAAATGTATTCTTTCAGCCTTTAAAATATGTTCATAGGTTATGCATAATTGACAGTGTTACAAGACATCTTCTAATATCTTAAATGGGACATCATCAATAACTTTTATTTTTAATTAGACCAATTACAGAGGACCCCATTGCTCTCCACAGCACAAGAATAAGAACATAGAAGCCTATTTCTGCCACTAATCCCCCAAACAGAAATTTCCATGGAAACTAGATAGAAAGGTAAAAGAACGAAGCAGGTATTATTGAAATTCTCCCTCATCCAGATCGTTTTATTTTCGGATAGAACATATATGCAACATATGGCAAAGTTCAGATGATAATTTCTATTACTAAAACAGAGGGTACTAAAGGTTGAGGAGTTGTTGTGATCTTCTGATTTATTCAATATAGTGAAGAAGAAAATCATGGGATACCTACTTGTATTCCAGGAGGACCTGGATATCCCCGATCACCCTTTGGTCCTGGCAGTGATGACATAATTATACTACCTGGTTCCCCCTAAAAGAAATCATCGGTGGAACTTGTAATTCATAGTTGTTATACATGGAAACCAGCAAAAGCAAAAAAAGGATATGAGGATTCAATCTGTCACAGTCTTTTGCACTGAAAGATTAGGCCATCTCAGTAATTAAAATGAATAAATCTACCTTTAAAGGAAAGAGGAAGTGGCCAGAGTATACTGAGGTATGGTAGATTTATTAAGAGAATATGGTAAATTCAGTTACTCATTCATTAAAAATTATTGATTAAATATTAAGCACTTGCCAAGAATTACGTTAGGTTTGGATATTTAGTAATGAAGAAGATAAATAAAGTCTCTGTTCTTATGGCGCTAAGAATAAAATGTGAAAATACAGACCATAACATATAAAAAAATAACGATTTATTCTTAAAAACAGCATGGTACAATAACTAATAAGAAATAATGGAGAAAAATAAAGATAGCATAGATCCTGTCTCTTTAAAAAATAGTGCAGAAAATTAGTTTTGGTAATCAAAGAAAGGCAATCTATGAAGGCAACATTCATGTTGAGACCTAAAGGATAATAAGGACTCATCTGGGTGAAGACAGGAGGAAAAATATTAAGCAGTGTAAACAGTAACAGTACGTTCAAAGGAAAACAAAAGCAAAGTGTTTAGTACTAAATAACTAAATACAGACTAGTGGTGGCAATGTGAGAAGTTTAAGATAAGGCTGAAAATGTAAGCAAGGATTAGAACATGCAGGTATTACAAGCCATGGATACTACCTGAGATATACAGTGGGAAGCCCTCAAAGGTTATAAGCAGGGAGATTAAATTATTAATTAACATTAAAAAATCATTTTTGATTGCTTTGTAGAGAATAAATCAGGTTGGAAGGGGTGAGAAAAAGAGACTAGTTAAGAGGCTATTGTAGTAAGCCAGACGAGACACTATGGTTAGTGCAGTGACTGTGAAGATGAAGAAAAGTGGATGAATATGTTTTCCAGGCAAATTTTACAGTATTTAGTGATAGAATGGAATGAGGAGTTGTGTGAAAGAGCGGAAGATATAAATACTAATTCTCAGGTTTGAGTTCATGTAAAAGTGTACATAATTCATAGTGATGAAAATTTTAAATACAGGGAGCCAAAGGAAGGAGTAGGTTTATTCTGGAAGGGGCAGGTTAACTTGGAACGTGTTAATTTCAACCTCTGAGAGATATATGAATATCAGGGAGACTGACACAGAAGAATTCCATAACTAGATAGTAATCAATACTATGGGCATTAGTAATATTGCTGAGCACAGAAGAGAAGAATGGGTCAGGACCATGTCCTGATGATTGCTGGGAAGAATGGAATGAGCTTACAGAATAATCAGACATGTAGATGAAAAATCAGGAAACAGTGGTGTCACAGAAGCCATGGGTAACACTACTTGCAGAGAGAGCAGTGGTTAACTATACAGAAATGTAAAAAGATGTAGACTGAAGGTGTCAGAAAACAAAACTCATACTTGATACATACATTTTCAAGTGTATCAGCACATAGAAAGTATTTAAATCTACAAGAACAGAGTAGGGGACTTAAGGAGAGTTTGCAAGTGTAAACCTGCAAAATTTCTAGAACAGTGGTTCTCCACCTTCCTACTGCCATGAACCTTTAATACAGTTAAAAGGGGTCGTGATGCACAGGTTGAGAACACCTGTTCTAGAAGCATCCATTTTAAGACAGAAGTCCAAGTCATTACCCTTTCGAACTTGCAGGTTTTCCAAATATTTTATTCAAAATATTTATCTTTCCTGTATGAGATGCTTACCTTCATACCTGGGATCCCAGGAGGCCCCTATTATTAAAAAGAAAAAAAGATTATTTTTAGATACATGAGCGGAAAACAAGCAAAGAACACAATACTTTTTAGAGCCATGATTTTCAGCCTGGTGTGCCAGTTGAGAGGATCTCAGGTGTGCCCACCAAATTTTTAAAAGATCATTAATTAAATCATTTTGAAAGCCATTCAAAGCACTGTAAGTATATTCTTTTTTTAGTTCTTTTTTTGATCAATGTAATTTAACTATAGGTTCAAGTGGGCTGAGAGATAAAAAGTGGTTGAGAAACACTGTTCTAGAGTATAAAGTGAGTAGACTGCTATAGGATTATTTCTAAGTATGATATATTTTAGGATACTTAGAGATAACATTTATATTAATTATCAAAGAACCCTCGTTTTTGCCCAACAGAGAGCTATATATTACCAACTTCTTTGTAAAATGTCTTGCTTTACTTACAATTTACTACATTGTTCCACATAAATGCACTGAGCTCATTATACACTTCTGCTTCTTCTGTTAATTGCTGTGTTCATTTATAATACCAAATTTTAAAACTTACTGGAGGGCCCTGTAAACCAGGAAAACCGGGACTGCCTGGAAATCCACGTTCTCCCTAGAAGGAGTTAAAAATAAAGAGCATGGAGGAAAAAGGAATAACTATACCAACAAACAATGACTTATTGAAAAGATTTCTGTGAAAGCCATTTTGCAACATGCCAGATCACCAAAAATTCATTAGCCTTAACTTTCCAATTACATTCATATCAACTATCCATATCAATTCAACTTTCTAAGATACTCATCCATCCCCATCAGACATAAAGAAAAAATATCTTCTACGCCATTTTCTTCTGACAAATCCATTTGAGACAATCACACTACAGATTCCTGACCATCATCACATTTAATAGTTAATGATTTGTCCCAATTTCCTACCTATGTGTTATATAGATTCTTATTTTAACTGTCCTATTGCATTTTTCTTTTATTGTAAACTATTTCAAATTATTTTTGTAAAGAGAAAAAGATGGTAAGAAAGAAGCCCATTAATATCACCAAGAGGACAATAACGGCAATAGTTCTAGCAATTGCAGGTCATTATGTTTTCTAGGCACCCATTTTTTCTCACTTACTATTGTAAAGTACTAACATGGACGTTTGGTTTAGAAAGCAAAAGCTAAAATTGCTGCAGAAGAACCCCAAAGCAACCTCCTATGTGCCACAGTAATCCTAGAAACCTTGTCCGAAGATTTGAAAGACTAAAATTGCTATAGTTGTGTGTCTTTGAGTAATTGTCCAATACCCCTCTCTCCACCACTTTCTACACATGGACAAAGTAAGGACATAGAGGAAAGGAAGAGGCCTGTATATTAACTTTAGGAGAAAGGAAAAGAAATCCATATATTATGGTTTCAACTCTAGGGTTCATTCTTTTACTTACATAGTAAGAAATATAAGAAACTATTCAGTCTGAAAGTATGCAAAATAAATCCATTTAATTTTTTTAGAATTTGTTGCTCACATAGCTGGGGGCCTGAAACACAAATCAATTATTAGATTTGCTAAAGTGCTGTTTGACAAAAAGGAAAAGATTCCTTGAATCATATAGCAGACTATATTCATTATGGATAGACTTGGCCTTCCAATTTAAAACTTTTAGCTTGTAGTCTGTTTGTTGCTTAAGGCAGGCTGTCAAAAGACAAATAAATAAATAACCAGAGCAGGCACAAAAATATAATACACTTTAACATGAAATGTGTCATACAGACTAACTCCACATTGGTCCTAACACTATCAAGTTGCTCCAGCTGAAATGAAGAACACAATTAAACCTCACAAGTACAAAATTTAGAAAAATTGTTATCGTTATTATTATTGATAAAGGTCACACTGATCTGGAGTAATATTGGAGATAAAAAGAATTGTACTGTCCTTAAGTAATTATCATAAAATATAGCCATTGTAATGCAAATTATTTATTGAAGCTATTTAACATGAAATCTGACAAATGCCATTAGTTAGAAAGAGGTAGAATATTTTTTGAATATTTTTTATAAAATATTATGTGCAAAATGGAAAATGCCAAAAGGATATACAGAGCATAATAAGGTATTGTATTAACCTAAAGAAAAAAGAGAAAAGTGAGGGAGTAAGAACAGAGGCTACAATATGTAAGCTTGCAAGAAGAGTACATTTTCCTTATGTTTTTTCTTGCTACTACTCTATATTAAACCTAAAGAGTTGACTAAAGACAAGGTAAATGGTTCAGGAAAAAAAATGTTTGACATATGTAAAGTTTTGGTTCTAAAAAATTGTTAAAAGCATCATTTTTACTGATGGAGAAGAGTTTCAGATTTCATACTGACATTTTATAGTAAAAGTTGATGTACCCTATCTATCTATATCTATCTATCTATCTATCTATCTATCTATCTATCTATCTATCTATAATTGCTATGCATCAATTTTTAGGATTTTTCTTAAGGAAGCTATTAGATAAGTTAATAAAATGTACCTACATGAAATACTTGAAAACTTAAATTGTATCTAGTTCTTTTTTTAAAGCAAAGCTAATGAATGACATTCACAAGTATTACTCTTAACATTTGAAACATATATATCCTAATCCTTTATAACTCTTACCCTACTTTATGCTAAAGCCAAAATAGGTCTTGGTAAGTAATCCTCAACACAGTGTAACACTCCAGCTTATTACACATAAATTACTAATGTTTCAATATATTGAAGATGCTAAATCTAAACACATCCTATATTTGACCTAGACACAAAGCCACTATATCTCTTTTTCACCATTCTTCCTAGTGATTTCTTTAGATATTTAAGTTTATTATACAGCATATTGTCTATGATTAAGTTTTAAAAATCTCACCTTGGTTCCATTGCATCCAGGAATACCTGGAGGACCTGGTGCCCCATCATGGCCTGGCATTCCCTTTGAAAAGAGAGATAATACATGTGTGATATTTCTTAGATTGATTCTTAAGTGATTTTAAAATAAAAAGTGAATCCTACTTACAGGAAGACCTGGTGTCCCTGGAAATCCAGGTAGTCCAGGAGAACCCTATAAAAAGAAATAAATTTCTTGAGTCAAATGTCAACCAATAACAATAAAATAATATCCTACCTAAGGGTACTATGGAAATTATTTTTAGAATTGAAATAGACTGTGTCTCATTGATTATTACTACTCAATGTTCTTTGAAACATTAGTGAAAAATCTCTTGTATGTGTTTAAGACTTTTATAGAAAATCATGGAAGAATCTCCTGTTTGAGGGAGCACTGTCCTCATTATACTTAGTAAGAGCAGGGAAATTAGTGGATAAAATGTCTCTTCTAATAGACAGAGGATAAGGAAGTAGCAAATATACTGTTCTTGAAGATATTAATGGTATCAGTCCAAATATCTCTCAATTAAATTTCCCCGTCAGAAGTGGCAAAAATACAAGCTTGACAACATTTTCTGTAGGTGAGGCTATGCAGAAAAAGTGCTCTCATACACAGCTAATGGAGACTCTACCACTATGGAGGAAAATTTGGAACTATCTAGCAAAATGACACATGAATTTTCCCTTTGACCTAACAACTCACTTCTAAGAGTCTATCCCAAAGATATACAAGAAATTATGAAAGAAAATATGACATTCAAAGTTACTGATTACAGATTATAGCTAAAGTTTAGAAACAACCATATAACCATAGTTATAACTAAAGATTAGAACCACCCAAATGTCTACTAATAGGGACACGATTAAATTATGGTGCATCTACATTATGTAAAACTATGCAGCTGTGAAAAGAATGAGGAAGGCCTCCACAATTGAAATATGTAGTGATCTCTAACATAATGTTAAAGGAAGCCAGGTAGAAGAAGTGTCTAATATGCTACCTTTTAATAAGAAGGGTGGTGATACTAGACAATGAAAAGATAAACAAAAAGTAATAAAATTATTACCTCTAAAAGGAAGAAGAAAACAAAGTAAGGGAATGGCAAGGATCGAAGGAAAACATATCTGACTACTATTTGTTTTATAGAACCATGTAAATGTTCTAAATAAATTAAAATTTAAAAAGGGTTAAAAAGAAGTTATTAAAAATTGAAAACAAACTAGAACCAGTGAACTAACTCAACTATATTCCAATTTCTTGACATCACTGTACAGAGAAAATAATTACTTCAAGTGCCTTTCAAACATGGTATTTTGACTGTAATTCCTTAGTGAAATTAGTCAATTCAAAGGGAAAGAGAAATAATGACATTCAAGAATCCTTATTATTGCTATTAAAACTGAAAATATTTTGTTAATTTATAACAAAATTATTTTGGAGCTATTATAGCCACATTGTGGGAGAAAGCAAATTAGAAATTACCTGAATGACATTACGAATCAAGGTTTTCACCTTAATTGAGAAATCAGCCAAGCATAGTAGGTGGCTCATGCCTGTAATCCTAATACTCTGGGAGGCTAAGGTGGGTAGTTTGCTTTAGCTCTGGATCTGGAGACCAGCCTGAGGAAGAGGGAGACCCCATCTCTACTAAAAACAGAAAAATTAGCTGAGTATTGTGGTGGGTGCCTCTAATCCCAGCTATGGGGGAGGCTGAGGGAAGAGGATCGCTTGAACCCATGAGTTTAAGGTTGCTGTGAATTATGATGATGCTGCAGCACTCTACCCAGGGTGACAGAGTGACACTCTGTCTCAAAAAAGGGGGGGGGGAGATAAGTATATTAAATCGTTTTTAGTTTAAATTTCAATTAGAAATAATAATACCAACTCATGGTACAAGCAGTCTCCAGGTTACAAATGAGATAGGTTCTGTAGGTTTGTTCTTTAATTGAATTTATATGTAAGTTGGGATAGGTAAATTTACCTATTACCTGTAATAGCTTATGTTGGTAAGTGTGAGTTGTACATCAGTCAAATATTTGTAACTTGGGAACTTACTGTAATAGCCTGTGTTCATAAGAGTGACTTGTATGTAAGTCAGATGTTTGTAACTTGGGGACTACCTTTATTCCCTCTCTTAAAAAAATACATATTTCCTAACTCTCTCCATTGAAAAGACATTCCAAAAATAACAAACCCAGTAACAACAAAAGCATCTTACATAAAGGTGGTGATAATTAAATCACATTTTTCACCAAAAAGAAACTGGATTCAGAGACATGGCTTATTTCAGATAGAGGGGAAATGCAGAAGATGAGCATGGAAGGGCTTATTATGCCACAATGCAAGGAAATCATCAAAGATTAATGGAGTTTTGTTTAAAGGACACAGGACAGGAGCCAAAGTGAAGGAGCTCTCCTTTCACAGACCAAAGATGAGACAATCTAGGTTTCAAAAACAAATGACTACAATTGACTGAAACACACACATTACACATTTTTATATGAAAAAAATTGTAAAACCTTCCTTGATCACCAAACTTGCTGATATAGCAGGTCATGACCCCATTAGAATTCTAACTGATAAATTAGAATTCTTATTAATAAATAAAAGAATGATAGAATTTTTTTAAAAACACCATCTTGCAGCTCTGAACAAAATAATGACCAGCAATCGATGCCAAACCAAAGGGTGAAAGTTGATTGGGAAATTTCTGACGGCATAATGAGGCTGAGATTACTGGAGATCACTGATCAAATGTAGCATCCAAAAAGTGGGATAGGCATTCATGCTTTATGACAGATATTCATGCTTTATGATAGATAGTCATGCTTTATGATATAATCCAATAGTAAGTATATAACACACTCTGTATACATAAAGTATTCTTTCTTCTATTTGCTTTAATTTTATTGCAGTATGATTTACATACAGTTAAAAACACAAATCTTATGTGTACAGCTTTCTATACCTCCAGAAAGTTCTCCAGTGCCCTGTCCAAGGCAACCTCTAATTTGCAGGAAATATGGGGGACAGAAGAACAATTTAAATGACATCACAGGGAAGCAATCAGCCAAATCCAGGATGCAGATTTCAGTGTAACGCAAATGACCCAGTTTCTCCAAAGTAATAATAAAAGAGGCTTAGGAAACACGGCAAACAAATGAAATACACGGAACTGCGTGGATCATGATTTGAACAAACTAATTGTAAAAGGATATCTTTGAGACAACTGAGGATATATGAATACATATTGAGTATTAAATGATATTGAAAAATTATTTCTAAGTTTTAAAGTTGTGCTGATTGTCTAGTAGTTAAGTGGTTATCAGTTAAGGAGGCATATTAAAGTATTCACTTGTGGAATAAATGATGTGAGAGGTTTACTCCAAAACATTTTTAAAAATAAGTGGTGGAGTATAGATAAATAAAATTGTTAAAATGCTGGTAATTGTTTAAGGTGAGTGAGGGGTACATGGAGATTCATTGTACTACATGCTTTGTACATTTGCATATGCTTCAAAATTTCTGACATAATAACTCTTTAAAAAATTGCATGTCAAGAGTTGCCTATGAGTTGACACCTGAGGACACAAGAACTATTAGGTCACCTATTTCCAAGCCCTTCTAAAATTCTAGTTGAGCTACATGGACTATCTAAGCAATCTCAGATACTTGGAAATGGGAATTGATAAAATGGCTAATTCTTTTTAGTCTCAATAGTGCTTTAGATATACTTAATGACAGTTATAGCTATGTTAAAATTATTATTAAGAGCTTAAATAGTACACTGATACCTATTTTTAGAGAAAATCAAAGAATTATATCCACTTTAAAAAACAAGACTTTTAAGTTGCTTCTATGCTTCCCCTAACCATAAGCAGTCATACGAAGTATATAAAGCAAGCTATATTGTCTTAAGAACTATGGCTCGGTGCCTGTGGCTCAATCGGCTAGGGCGCCAGCCACGTACACCTAAGGTGGCGGGTTCGGATCCCCAGCCCGGGCCTGCCGAACAACAGTGATGGCTGCAACCAAAAAATGGCCGGGCTTTGTGGCGGGTGCCTATGGTCCCAGCTACTTGGGAGGCAGAGGCAGGAGACTCGCTTGAGCCCAGGAGTTGGAGGTTGCTATGAGCTGTGATGCCATGGCACTCTATCCAGGGGGATAGCTTGAGGTTCTGTCTCAAAAAAAAAAAAAAAAAAAAAAAAGAACTATACAGGATGTCCATAAAGTTTGTATGCAATTTAAAATAGTGCATAATCAGCCATTAAAAAGATGGAGAATTTACATTTTTGTATTAAACTGGATGGAAGTGGAGCACATTATTCTTAGTAAAGCATCACAAGAATGGAGAAGCAAGAATCCTATGTATTCAATTCTGATATGAAAACAACTGATGACCTAGTACACGGTGGGAGAAGGGGAGTGCAGGGAGAGGGAAGGAGGGAGAGGGTTGGAGGGTCCTGGGGTATGACACACCTCTTGGGGACAGGACACAATTATAAGAGGGACTTTACCTAACAAATGCAATGAGTGCAATTTGGTTCTTTGTACCCTCAATGAATCCTCAACAATAAAATAAATAAATAAATAAATAAAATAGTGCACGATTTAAAATTGCATGCAAACTTCATGGACACTCTGTATATAGCAAACAGAATGCTTTTAATATTTGTAAATTTTATACATTGACTAAATTTCTGAAGATCAAATGATCAGAATGTTTGGTTATCTTTGTCACACACATAAACATGCCATGTTACCATTCATGTGTTTTGTATTCAAATTAAAGGGCCTCATTAATCTATGAACACAGAATTTCAGAGCTAAAAGAGACCATGAAGAATATGCCATTTAACTCTTTATCTTTTTTTTTTTTTTTTTGAGAGAGAGCCTCAAGCTGTCCCCCTGGGGAGAGTGTCGTGGCATCACAGCTCACAGGAACCTCCAACTCCTGGGCTCAAGCGAGTCTCCTGCCTCCGCCTCCCAAGTAGCTGGGACCACAGGCGCCTGCCACAATGCCCAGCTATTTTTTTTGGTTGCAGCCATCTTTGTTGTTTGGCAGGCCAGGGCTGGATTTGAATCCGCCACCTTAGGTGTACGTGGCTGGTGCCTTAGCCACTTGAGCCACAGGCGCCGAGCCCTATTTAACTCTTGAACTTAAGAAATGAAGAAACTGAGGCTTAAAAAGTTAAAGATGGTTTTTGGAGAGCCAGTACTATTTTTAAACTACAGTTTCCTCTCAGTTCTAAACCACACTGTAAGATGTATGTTGACCTAAAAGCTTTTGAAAAAAAAATATACTAAATGTGCGTTTCAATTTTGAGATGTATTCTGATATTCAGAACTTTAAAACTTGAAAAATCATGCATGTTAGAACTAAGAAAATGTATTCTTCCCAAAGTAGTTATTCTTTAACATAGTTATTAAAATTAAGCTTATTTTCTTCAAGATACACAAAATATTGTTTATATATGGTACACTGAGAGGTTATGCAGTCTCAAGTGGCTAGCCTGCTGACCCCTAGAAGGCTGAGATGACCACACTGGTTAGAAAGGTCTGGTTTTAACCAACTATGTGATATAGATTTTTAATGAGCTGACAATTTTTTAGAATTTAGCTCTTTCATATTTCTTAACCATAAGCTACCTTAAAATCCTCCTATATATTAGTTTAAATAGACATCTAGCTATATAAAAATATCTATCAAAACACTAAAGAAATACTAATTATAGATATATACCAATTCTAAATATAACTTGCTAAAAGCTCTTTTCTCTCTGTATTTTAAAACAGGTCTTTTCCAGTAGTCTCATAATACTTCATTTATTTTTCATTTGTTTCCACCAACAAAGTATTTTATAGACAGCAAATGTTGCTTACTCTGATTCCTTTTGGTCCTGGTGGCCCTGGAATTCCATCATCACCCTGAAAAATATAATATGTTAGTTTTTCTTCCTTCAGAAAGAGACCTCAAATAACTAATTTTCAATTATAAAATGACAGAGTTCAATTTGTGTGAACCTTTGTGAAAGTTAGTGAGAAACTTACACACTCAAGGAAGAAGCATTTATTATTGAGACTGAAAACACTGAGGTAAATAACATGACCAAAAATAAAAAAGGCCCTTACGTACTGAAAATGAAACTGGTGACACATGTAGATAAAACTTTCTACCTGTAAAGTTACTTATAAATCATACAAGAAAACAAAGATTAAATAGCAAGACAGATATTCCCTAAATCATTTATTCATAAAAGAAGAGCTGAAAATCTGGGCAGTTTCCATATTACATCAATCTGCTTGCCATGGTAGTAATAAATAGCATCATCTCTGAGCCCAAATAGGTGTTGTTCTTGAATTTGCTGTTTTAACCCTTTACTTTGTTTTATAAGACACTTTCTACACTTAGGAATTAATGACAAAAATCTATAAACTTTCTTTTCCAGCTTTTGCTGTCAACTCCATGCAAGAGTGGCTACACACACGTGTTAATCTACTTACCCATTTAGTGTGTTAATCTACTTACCCATTTAGTCACAACTGCACTGCTAAGAATCTGAAGTCTTTAGTCTTTACTCACTAAGTTTTTCTAAACAATTATCTTTTCTTTTTTGCAGTTTTTGGCCAGGGCTGGGTTTGAACCCGCCACCTCCAGATTATGGGGCTGGCACCCTATTCTTTTGAACCATAGGCACCACCCCTTAACAATTATCTTTAAAACACCAGAATTTTAAAAACCTAATTCTGCTTCAAAGGAAAGGAATTTCAGTGAAACACATAGTAGGCTGCTGCTGAGGCTTTCGATAGAGTTCATTAAACTAACACCTTGCTTTACACAAGTGGTTTTTAAGCCACTCAACTCACAACACAAGAGTTTGCAGTGGAGGTTTCTAGAGGCTCATGTTATAGCCTTCCTTCAACCACAGCAGCCCTACTTGCGTTTGCTTCAGGTGGCGCTTCCATGCGAGGTTTCATTTAGAGATAGGGTTACCTAGTACATTAGTTTTCTACTGCTGCTGTAACAAACTACCACAAATTAAGTGGCTTAAAACAACACAAATTTATAATCTTATAGTTCTGGAAGTTAGAGGTATGACAGGGGACCGCTGGTAGAAATGTTTTGCTTTATGGAAGTTTTAGGGGAAAATCCATTACCTTTCCTTTTCCAGCTTCTAGAGCCACCAGCATTCATTCCTTGGCTCATAGCCCTCCTCATCCACTTTCAAAAGTTAGCCATGGCCTTATGAGTCTCTCATATCATGTCACTCTGACAATGACCCTTTTGTGTCCCTCTTTCACATTTAAAGGATCCTTGTGATTACACTGGGCCCACTCACATAATCCAGAATAATCTCCCTATTTTAATGTCAGCTGATTAAGCAATTTGAATCCCATCTGTAACCTTACCTTTTCTTCGCCATGTAAACTAACATATTCACAGATTTGGGGGATAAGGACATGGACATCTTCATGGGCGGCCCTTATTATACCTATCGTAGCTTGTTTTTACAAAAGTTTAATCATCTACTCTTTCTACAACATGTGCATTACTTTCTTTTTTTTTTTAAGAGACAGATTCTCACTTTATCACCCTCAATAGAGTACCGTAGCATCATAGCTCACAGCAACCTCCAACTCCTTAGGTGATTCTCTTGCCTCAGCCTCCTGAGTAGTTGAGACTACAGGCACCAGCCACAACACTCAGCTATTTTTTGTTGCAGTTTGACTGCAGCTGGGTTTGAACCCGCCACCCTCGGTATATGGGGCCGGCACCCTACTCACTGAGCCATGGGTGCTGCCCAACAGGTGCATTTCTAAGGAGACTAAAATTATCAAATTTGACTTTAAGACAAGAGAACTTTTTGTTCACAGAGCCTTGTGCCTTCTCACTAAAGGCAGAAATAAGACAAGAATGTCTTAATATTTTACTAGTTATACCAATCTGTATGGTTAATTAAGAAAAGGAAATTAGAGGTATACAAATTCAAAAGGATGGGTAAAATTGCCCATCCTGTTACTTGCAAGTGATAAGACATACAGCTGGAAAACACAAGATAATTAAATGAAAAACTACTATAATTGATAATTCACTGAGATAACTGTATATAAAGTTAATATTGGGAAATTTATAGCTTTCTTACACCAACAACTAGAAATTAGAAGACATAATGCAAGAAAACATCCAATTTACAATAGCCAAAAGATAAAATATTTAGTAATGAACTTAAGAAATATACAATATTCAGAAGAAGAAAATTTTAAAACACTTCTGAAGTTCACAAAGGACAACTTGAACAAACAGAAAAGCATTCCATGTTTTTCCATACAAAAGCATTTGTAGATAGTAGAACTCAACATTTAAAAAATCAATTCTCAATAAGTTTAATTAAAAATTAATGCAATAAAACATGAGTATGCTTTTTAACTAGACAAGGTGACTCTAAAGTTCATATGGAAAAATAAACAAGAAAGAATATTGAGAACAATTCTGAAACAAAGAGCAATGAAGGGACAGTAGCTCTTCCCGATATAAAAATAGAGCATAAGGCCTCAATAATTAAAATTGTTAGGTTTTCATACTTGAATAAGCAGACAATTGGAAAAGTATGTAAGGCTCAAAAACAAGTCCATATACTTTTATAATTTTGATATATAATGAAAGTGGCACTGCAAATCAGCTGGGGAAAATGGTGTGGGGACATACTTGTGGGGCCATCTGGAAAAAAAAAAAGGCGAATCTTCTATCACAAACCATACACCAGGATGAAATCCAACTAAGTAAAATGTTTACATATAAAAAATGAAGCCATTAAATTAGTAGAAGACAATGTGAGAATTATTATGTAATCTTATACTGGGAAAGGCATTTCCTACTCAAAATCCACCAGCCATAAAGGACAATATGTTTGAAAAACAAACACATAAATGCACAGACAGCAAAGACAAATGACAAACTGGGGGAAAGGTCTAACTGCAACTGACAGCGCAGACGAAGGGCTAATGTCCCTAATATAGAAATAGTTCATTGAAATCTGAAAACACCAAAAATCCAATAGGAAAATAGGCAAATGATATGAATAGATACGTCACAGAAAAGAAGACAAATGATTCTCAAACCTATGAAAAGCTTATTATTGCCCAGAAAAAGAGAAATGTGAATTAAAAGTACATTGAGAGACTATTTTCATCTATTAGATTGACATAAATCCAAAAGTTTCATAATAGTGTTGGTGAAGTTATAGGGAAATTGATCCTGTTTATTACTGAAGCAAGGATAATCATACCATTTGGGGAGGAGCAATTTGATAATGTCTATAAAAATATGTAAATACATATACCTTCTGATCTAGCAATGTCACTTATAGTAATTCATCTTACAGAGTTAATTCTTTATGGGTAAAAGGATAGTTATTCAGTTATACATTTTAGCAGAACTGTTTGTAGTAGCAAAATATTGACAACTACCTAAATGATCATCAAGAGGGGAATGGTTTAATAAGTTATGGTGTATATATACAATGAAATTCAAATAATGAGGAGGTTCCATATATACTGACATGGGATATCTAAAAAGTACATTAAGTGAAAAACAAATGTGTTTAATATATTACCATTTTATAAACAAATAAGGGTTGACGTGTGTACATGTGCATGTGCATGCAACTCGGCAACTATAGGTATATAGGTGGAAAAAATAATTTATTTATTCTGAATGCTATTAATATGTTTTATCAAAAATGAACAAAATTTTATTTTTAAAAATAAAAAATGGAACATTACATATATCAGTATATATACATACATGTGTTTCACATAGCTCCACTTTCATATATAAGAGTGTACGGATTAAAGTGTAATACCATAAAATTTTTGATTTAGTATATATGTTGATAAACACATATACCAGTATACCCAATCACGTAAAAAGCATAAATTCAGGTATGATGAGAAACATCAAGTACAAATTGCTTCAAATTCAAAATCATGAAAGTTTAGAAAGCAATTTACCTTCTCACTTTAAAGATTTTGAAATGGAACAGAAGATTGGACTGCTTTCTAAACATACACTGCATATAAGTACACCTGCATAAACCCTCATACTACTGTAGAATAGTCCTATTTAATACTAAACTATTGCAAAGGAATTCTGATGTAAGCAACTTCTTTTAATCTCACATGCATCTTTATTAAAACTTTCACCTCTCAGCAAGTATAGTGTGCAAAAAACTCAGTCCTTAAACCCAGGTAAGCTTAAAAACAAGAAATGTCATTTTTCTCGGATTCAACTTAACTTCTATTCCAAAGCACCCATTTCCAGAACATGGCTGACACTTAATCTCAGTCCACTGGAATTCCCACCTCATTTTCACAAAATAATGCTCAAATTTTGGAGAGATTAAGTAGTTTCAATGTATTGAGGAGTGGGTATATAGTCTAGTCCAATTTGAATTCATTGGCATGACCCATGCCATACATGGTTTGCTGCTGAGTTAGTTACTGCTCAATTCCACCCACTTGACTTTTTTGGATCTCTGCTACTTCTTGTGCACTACTAGGTGCCCTAGAATTATTCTGCTGCTCTTGCTCTTGCTGTGTCATTACATAAAGGAAATTCAGTTGAACAGCCCATCTATGGAAATTCTATGGAGTGGGTCTCTATGGTCTTGGTGTTTTCTTCAGTGCTAAAATTCCACTCAAGATTTAGCAAAGGTCCCTTCTGCTCTTGAATCTGACAAAACTACCTAATATACTACTATCTTCCCAGAGACTGCAAAATTCTCCCAAAATGCAAGGTCAAGTATAGTTCTGTTGTTAAAAAGTATCCATGCAAAAAAAAAAAGAAGTATCCATGCATTTAAATTAATTTTCTCCCTTTATTAGGAGGACAACCTGGTAAGTATCCATTTGATTTCCATAATACTCTAATGACATGATGTACCACCATTATTTAAAATCATCAAATCAAGGTTTTTAAGCCTGTTTTCCTTTCCAGGCAAATGAGCAGAACAGGCCCTTTCATAGATCATTTCACCAGTCTACCTAGAACAGACGGAAAAGGGCACTGATCCAAAAGAGCCATTAAAAGAAAAAAACACAAATTTCTCCCAATCCAAAAATTCACTATTATCTCTCCCAATTCCCAATCTTAACATGTACATAAAATGATATCTTTGCTCTTGGGTACAGAAAAGACTGTCAATATTGCGGTCAATGGAGACAATCCTCCCAACTGATAGGATGAGAACACATTCAGATCCCTGAGCCTGGGCATAGAGGATGGGGGCTGTGGGTCTAAGCTTTCTTCTCTCTCCCCCACAAAGTAACCATGTGACTTCCACGTTGTCAAATTCACTAATACAACCTGTCCCAGAAAGTTGCCACCACCACGCTAAATATGCCAAACTGCTAGATGTCAACCCCAACCTAAGCCAGCAGATAAACATTTGATTGCTATGCTGCTCAATGCTACAAATGGACGTTTGCCTAAACATGCTCCATTTTAGTACCTCAGATACCCCAAGCTTATTACTCTGGACCTGATGCCTTGCCACAATTGGACTCTGACACCATAGGGACGAAATTCCTCCTCAGATGTCAACTGGCCCCTGTCCAATATGGAAACGTGACATATAGGAAAAAGTACATAGGATCTGTGACAGGAGTCGTTTCAGGTATGATTAGTGGTGCCTTTTCCTGCTCTATACCTTCCCCCACTTTACACAAATTTCCAATTTCCAATTGCACTCAAGTTCTCTGCTCACCAGAAGGGACTTCTGGTTGGTTGACTCCTATAGTAATTAATGAATTTTACTGTCCCAGAACTCTGTGCACTCCCCTTGGAACATTATTTCTTTTGGAAAAAAAAAACAGGCTTTCAACAAACATTCCTACCAGTGTAACATGCATATGTAGGCCATTCATAAGAGACTCTCAAATATTCAAAACAGCCTCATGAAGCATATCACACCACATAGAGCAGTGGTCTCAACCTTCCTAATGCCATGACCCTTTAATACAGTTCCTCATGTTGTGGTGACCCCCAACCATAAAATTATTTTCGTTGCTACTTCGTAACTGTAATTTTGCTACTGTTATGAATCTTAATGTAAACATCTGATATGCAGGATATATTTTCACTGTTACAAATTGAACATAATTAAAGCATAGTGATTAATCCTGTAGGCCTCATGGGGAACTGCTGCCCTCCCCACACTAGACTTGGTGCACATATACCAAGTAAAACACTGCAGTCTCTGAGCAAAGTTTCAGTCAAAGACTCAGGCTCCCCACTGGTGGCCATGCTCCTACGTATAATCGCACTCTTTATCTGGGGTCTTTGGTGAAGACCTCCTTATGGGAGGAGGAGTAAACCTTGAAGACACTTTGCACTCAGACTCTGTACTTTTCCACTCCTATACCTTTTCCTTCTCACATCATGCCCCTGGGTTCATACAACCGCAAGAGCTTTTTGTTCCGAGCTCCTTCTGCAGTGAAATGATCCCCAACATCTGTGCTGATACATCTGACCCTTGCTGGGGTTGTGCTATGGGGGGAAATGGAATAGTGGGGGAGCTGGCACTTAGACCAACTTCACTTCTTGCTTACAATACAGCAGTAAATGAGTAAAGGCTGACTATTACTTTCATTTTGGCTTCCTGTCATAGTCAACTACTCTACCTGACAGCTCAGGTCTCTCCAGCTTAGCTAAGCCTCCTTAGAGAACTTAATTCTTTTTAAAGATCCCAATAAGCACATACAATTAACAGCATCTCCCCAAAGCACTGTAATATGGCAGTAATAGTTTTTTAAAAACCCTATAAAAGTATAGACTTTCATTGTTTCATTTAAATGTTGCCTCCTGGTTATAATCCAGTAATTTTTTTAGATGATTTGACACCTAGTCCCACATTTAAGATAGCTAAATTCATCTACTAATATTACTGGTTGGCAACTTGAAACATACCTTTTGTCCTGGAGGCCCTGGAGGCCCTTCTGGACCTGGAAATCCAGGCAAACCGGGATGGCCTTCCAAACCTGGAAATCCTCTCTCTCCCTGCAATTGAATAAGAATGAAAGGTAAGGTCATTTGTGAATTTTCAAGCATAAGCATAGTTGAAATTCAAAGAGATTAAGTAACCTTCTAGATAAAACTAACTTAATGATACTAAATTCATAGTATTTACAAACATGAGGAAACCTGTAAGATGCAAGGGAAAAAAACACAAACCATCCCAAAACTATACCATATATGGTAATGTAATCTTTCATTCTTGTAAAAGTGAAAATCATAGCAGAGGTGAAGTGAGATTTAAATATATTAACAAAGGAGACATGACAATAAGTCCAGGAAACCAAGTCAGTAATGGTTACATGGAATAAGGACTCACAGGGCAGGGACAAAAAAGGGTAAGAGGAAACCATCAGAGAAGCTACCACATTTGTTGTAGAGTAGAAGAGTTACAGAATTATCAGAATAGAAATTCATTAGTCAATAGGAGCTAAATTAGCCACAAAATCCTTTAGAATATCAAAAGTTTTATCACTTTTTTTCTGATTGTAAAATTAACACAAAAAGGAAATACATGTTCACCATTACAAAAGAAAATAACCATCAGCAATTCCTCTATTCAGAAAAATTATTTGAATTGTGACTCAAGTTTCAGTTCTGACGGCAGCTCTTATCAACACCAGCACAAGAGGGCTGCCGACCTACCAGTATGGGCCCACCATTGTTTATTACCATCTTTACAGTGGAGTTGCCTGATGTGAATGAATAACTATATAATCAGAAAGGTGTAAGCAGCAGAGCAAGCATATGCACTAACAGTATTTAGAGTAACATATTAGGGTTAATTTACATAGCCAGTCCTAGTAAGGGTGTGAACTCCAACACCCCTAAGGGATCCAGGGCTACCTGCAGTTCCTCTACTTTCCTAAGGCTTGAAGGCTGTCTCTGTCCAGATCTTGTTCTGGGAACCTTCTTACCAGATCCTACAGTGACAGCCTGCACAGCATCTGAGAAAGAAAGCATCCCTATCTACAAGGCAACTAACTAATGAGACACCAAAAACGTATACCCCTAGAGATTAAGGTGCAGCAGACTTTTATTCTGACTCCCAATGTGTGCGTGTGTGGGTGTGTATGTGTTTTGTAGGAACTAAGTTTAGCCTAAAGAGCTTAGATAACTTTGTATTGAATGATTCAACAATCATATTATAACAAATGTAAGTAGTGTGAAAAGATTACTTCTGATGACTTTCCATCTATTATTTTAAAGCTAATGAAGCAAAGGTTACGCAATTAATGATAGGTCAAAACATTCCTGTTGCTTTGACAATAATTATTACCGACATATTCTTACATTTTTATTGTCTAGAAATATATCTTTTGGTTGTCTTATTAGTCATCAAATTATATTAATTTAGTATTCATCAACTTCCACCCAATTAATTTAAAGGAAATAGGCCAAGAGGGGAGAAATTAAAAGTTTAAAAATTTTTACAGCTCAAATCATCACATAGCCCGATACTGGCAGAGCTAGTAGTAGAAATACGATTGTTAAGTTCCAGTCAGAAAGCAGGCAAGCAAGAAAAATAATCTAGGTAGAGTGTATTTCCATATGGGGAAAATAGCTACATTTTGGGATCTCAGCAGGTATTTAGAACTACCTCTGATAAAAGTTGAAGATAATATGTGTAGAAAGTTGTTTTCCTTTCCTCAGAACCAAAACTGCCATCTGGGCTACAGATAAGAGAGGAACAAACTAGAAATTGAAAGCGGAGAGTGCCAAAACACTTAATTGCATTGGTATTAATAAAGCTATACACCTATAAATGGTACACCCTGAAATCTCCCCACACTATAGTCAAATAATGTTGTGGTCTTATCTAATGTTACAATGTTAATGTTAATGTTATACAAAGGACAATAGAAGAGAAGCCATTGGACAGGTGCAAAAAGAGTTGAAAGAGCAGGGCAGTGTCTGGAGCAAAGGAGTAGGGCGCTGGCCCCATATGCTGGAGGTGGCAGATTCAAACCCAGCCCTGGCCAAAAACTGCAAAAAAAAAAAAGAAAGAAAGAAAAAGAGTTGAAAGAACAATCCTGAGCTTTTGAAAGGTAGAAAGTTTATTCAAGTAGAAACCATAGAAGGCTTAGGTGAGGACGGTATTTGTTGGTGCCCACACTTTCCTACCTGTTGTGAAGCATTCACTTAACCCTTAAAACCTACTCTAGATTTTATTGTAATTTTCTAACACTTACAAATAGAAATTGGCTTAATACGTCTTTATTTGCAGGTCAAACTTTTTTAAAAATTGGTTTATGCTGCCTGCCCATGTTTGGGAAAAAAAAATCATTATATTTCCTTTGAGGAACAATATGCCTCTCTCTGCCTTTCCTTGAAATATCTGTATTACACTGGATTCCTTTTTTAACCTTATTCTCTTTCCCTGGGAAATATCAAATTTCAACTCTTTTTCATAAAAGCTAGCCTTCCATGGTTAACTGTCTTAAAAATCTCCACTTGAATATCACACAAACACCTAAAACTCAACAATAACGTCATCTAACATGCACTGAGTATTTTCTATGGACCAAAGATTATTTGAGACTCTCCATGTTTTATCTTATTTAATATTCCCAATGATAACATGAGGTAGATATGATTTCCATTTTATATATGAAAAATCAGGTCAAAGAGAAGTTTTGTAATTTTCCTAAGAGAAAACTTGATATAAACAACACTGAATTCATTTTCTACCACTTTCCCTATGGCAGAAAACAGCATAATCCAGCTATCCCAGCCAGAAATTTGTAATAACCTTGACTCCACCCTCTCCATTACTTCTTCATCTAATTAATCACGTCTTCTTCAAATGTGTATTCTTAGAGCACAACAGAATATTCAACAAATATTCATTCCATGAATGAACTTCCTTAATGTATTAAATAAAATTTATGGCACATTCTTTTACTCAAAATTTTAAAAAATAAGAGTTAGAAGAAATTATACAAAGGGTGACTTTTTGTGATACACTGGTATCATAAACTAGTATGAAGAAGAATAACAATTTGATTTACTGAGAAGTAGTAGTTTATGAGTTAAAGGCACCCATAAAAATGCTGCCATTTTACACAAATGGCACTTTATAATCACAGTAAGCAAGTTGCACGATCACGGGAATGAAAAAATTAAGTTAGTTTCTCAAGGAAGATATAAAAAGAATAGATAAAAAGTTAAATTTCTGAGGGTGGAAAATATAAATTACAACAAACTTCTATAACAACAACTGACATTAAAATTACTTTGGATTATAATAATGTGAACATGTAAAAATTATATGAACATATAAAGCATGACCTTTAATGAACAAAGGAAAACAAAGGTTTAATTTAGTAATGCAACTATAGGCTACTCTGCTTTTGTTTTGTATAATTTCTATTTTGTTTTTGTAATTACATAGCATAAAAAATATTTGATGCTTTTAAATAGAAGAAGATGGGAAGATAGATCTTTGGCAATTGTCAAAATAAAGTACTCTAGGTCAGAAAATCTAAAACTTTAGCTTGCATCAGAACCACCTAGAGAGCTTGTTGAAACACAGATGACCTAACCCCAGCAACAGAGTTAGGTTGAGATCAGCTATGGAGTTTGAGAATTTGCATTTCTAACCAGCCCCTAGTAAATTTTGATGTCACTGTTAAAGCGGCACACTTTGTTTAGGCAATGTTTTACTTTGGCATGGAGTTTAGGTTGTCAACTGGTTTATTTGTTCTCATCAGGAGTCTAGCAAGTTTTGTGTATTTTCAGCAGTGTGCTCCCGGAAACATTCCTTCAGGGAAATCTAAATGTTTTATTACCTCTATGTTAAACTTATCTTTTAGAGCAGTTTTATTAAGGTAAAATTAACACCCAATAAATTAAATATATGTAAAGTATACAATTTACAAAGTTTTGACACATATATACACCAGCGAAAACATCACAATGAAACTGATGAACATATCCAGTACTCACAAACGTTTTGTTGTGCCCCTATCTTCCTTATGCCTCCACCCAGCTCACTCACCCAACATACCCGGGACACTGACAGATCTGTCACTATTGATTAACTGGCATTCCTAGAATTTTACATAATTGGAATCATATACAATATAATCTTTTTGTCTAACTCTTCATTCAGCTTAATTATTTGGAGATTCAAACATGTATGCCTGAATTACTCTTCATTGCTGAGTAGTACTCCACTGTATAAATATACTGCAATGTGTTGATATATTTACCTGTTAATGGGCAAGTGGGTTGTTTCCAATTTCCGACTATTACAAATAAAGCTACTATGAACATTCATGTGCAAGCCTGGGGGTGGTTTGCTGTTGTTGTTTGTTTCTGTGAGACAGAGTCTCATTTTGTCACCCTCGGTAGCATGCTGTGGTGTCATAGCTAACAGCAACTTCAAACTCTTGGGCTCAAGCCATCCTCTTGCCTCAGCCTCCCGAATGGCTGGGACTACAGGTGCCCACCACAACACCCAGCTATTTTTTGTATATATTATTTTTAGTAGAGATGGGATCTTACTATTGCTTAGGCTAGTCTCCAGCTCTAGGGATCAAGCAATCCATCCTCTTCAGCCTCCCAGAGTGCTAGGATTACAGGCATGAGCAACTACTGCACCTAGAGAGCTTGTTAAAACACAGATGACCTAACCCCAGCACCATGGCTTCATTTGTAAGTTTTGTATAGACATACTGTCATTTCTCATAGGTCAATGCCTAGGGATGGACAGAATCTCATTATAGATGTATGTCGGGCTTTTTTTTTTTAAATCATAGCTGTGCACATTAATGCAGTCATGGGGTACAATGGGTTGGTTTTATAGACAATTTGAAATATTTTCATCAGACTGGCTAACATAGCCTTCATCACATTTTCTTAGTTATTGTGTTAAGACATTCATATTCTACATTCAGTAAGTTTCACATGTACCCTTGCAAGATGTACCGAGGTGTGGTCCCACCAGTTACCCTCCCTCCACTCATACTCCCCCCCTCCTTTTCCCCTTTCCCCATATTCTTGGGCTATAACTGGGTTATAGCTTGAAAGCTATTAATTAATTTCATAGTAGGACTGACTACATTGGATACTTTTTATTCCATTCTTGAGATACTTTGCTAAGAAGAATATATGTTCCAGCTCCATCCATGTAAACATGAAAGAGGTAAAGTTTCCCTCTTTCTTAAAGACTGCATAATATTCCACGGTGTACATATACCACAATTTATTAATCCATGTGTGGGTCAGTGGGCACTTGGGCTTCTCCCATGACTTAGCAATTATGAATTGGGCTTCAATAAACACAAATATCTTTGGTATAATGTGATTTTTGGTCTTCTGGATATATACCTAGTAGAGGAATTGTAGGATTGAATGGCAGGTCTATTTTTAGTTCTTTAAGTGTTCTCCAAACATCTTTCCAAAAGGAACATACTAGTTTTCATTCCCACCAGCAGTGTAGAAGTGTTCCCTTTTCTCCACACCCACGCCAACATCTCTGGTTTTGGGATTTTGTGATGTGGGCTAATCTTACTGGAGTTACACAGTATCTCAAAGTAGTTTTGATTTGCATTTCTCTGATGATTAAGGATGATGAGCATTTTTTCATATGTCTGTAGGCCAGGCGCCTGTCTTCTTCAGAGAAGTTTCTGAAGTTTCTCTTGCCTAAGAGACTTAAAGAGAAACTTCTCTGAAGAAGAAAGACGCATGGCCTACAGATATATGAAAAAATGTTCATCATCCCTAATCATCAGAGAAATGCAAATCAAAACTACTTTGAGATACTGTGTAACTCCAGTAAGATTAGCCCACATCACAAAATCCCAAAACCAGAGATGTTGGCGTGGGTGTGGAGAAAAGAGAACACTTCTACCCTGCTGGTGAGAATGCAAACTAATACGTCCCTTTTGGAAAGTCATATGGAGAACACTTAGGGAACTAAATATAGATCTGTCATTTGATCCTATAATTCCTCTGCTAGGTATATGTTGAGAAGACCAAAAATCACACTACAATACAGATATCTGTACCAGAATGTTCATTGCAGCCCAATTCACAATTGCTAGGTCATGGAAGAAGCCCAAGTGCCCAATGACCCCCGAATGGATCAATAAATTGTGGTAGATGTACACCATGGAATACTACGCAGCCATAAAGAAAGACAGAGACTTTACCTCCTTCATGTTTACATGGATGGAGCTGGAAAATATTCTTCTCAGCAAAGTATCTCAAGAATGGAAGAAAAAGTATCTAATGTACTCAACCCTATTATGAAACTGTTAACTGTCATAGGAAAGCTATAATCCAATTGGAGACCAAGAATATGGGGAAAGGGGAGAGGGAGGGGAGGGGAGGGGGAGGATGGGTGAAGGGAGGGTGATTGCTGGGATCCTACCTATGATTTATCCTATAAGGGTACATGAGAATCTTTCTAAATGTCAAATATAAATGTCTTAACACAACAATTATGATAATGACATGATGGCTATGTTGGCCAATTGGATGAAAGTATTTCAAATTGTATATGGAAACAACACAATGTATCCCACGATAGTATTAATGTGCACAAATATGATTTAATAAAAAAAAAATTAAGTCCCTTGCCTACCCTGAGATCAGATCACTTGTTCTTTTCTTCCTAATATGTTTGACTTTCTGTGGATTCTGGTTATTAAACCTTTGTTGGAGAATAACCTGCAAATATCTTCTCCCATTCTGAGGGCTGTCTGCTTGCTTTACTTACTGTGTTCTTGGCTGTGCAGAAGCTTTTTAGTTTGATCAGGTCCCAGTAGTGTATTTTTGATGCTGCTT
>CAUYQV010069857.1:0-11783 GCA_963574575.1 Galagoides demidoff
TTATGGATTTACATATATTGAACCAGTCTTGGACTCTGGGATAAAACCTACTTGGTCATGGCATATATTTTTTTTGATGTGTTCCTGGATTCTGTTTGTTAGGATTTTGTTGAATATTTTCACATCAATATTCATTAGTGATATTGGTCTATAATTTTCTTTCCTTGTTGGGTCATTTCTGGGTTTGGGGATCAAGGTGATATTTGCTTCATAGAGTGTATAGGGTAGTATTCCTTCCTTTTCTATATTTTGGTAAAAGTTAAGTAATATAGGTACTAGTTCCTCTTTAAAGGTTTGGTAGAATTCTGACGTGAATCCATCTTGTCCTGGGATTTTCATTTTAGGGAGATTTTGTATAGTTGATGCTATTTCAAACTTGATATAGGTCTATTTAACATTTCCACTTCATTCTGGGTAAGTCGTGGGAGGTGGCGTGCTTCCAAGTATTGGTTGATTTCCTTCAGATTGTCATATTTGTGGGAATAAAGTTTCTTGTAGCATTTATTAAAGATTTTTTGAATTTCTAAGGGGCCTGTTGTTATTTCGTCTTTACCGTTTCTGATTGATGAAATTACAGATTTTACTCTTTTTTTTCCTGATTAGGTTGGCCAATGGCTTATCTATTTTATTGACCTTTTCAAAAAACCAACTTTTTCATTTGTTGATCTGTTGTATAATCATTTTGTTTTCAATTTCATTTAATTCTGCTTTAATTTTGGTTATTTCTTTTCCTCTGCTAGATTTGGGATTGGAATGTTCTTCTTTTTCCACTTGCTTGAGATGTCCCATTAAGTTGTTAATTTCCTCTGTTTTCATTCTCTTGAGGAAGGCTTGCATTGCTATAAATTTCCCACTTAGGTGTGCCTTAGTGGTATCCCAAAGTTTCTGATAATATGTGTCTTCATTATTGTTTTGTTCTAAAAATTTAGTAATTTCCTTCTTAATCTCTTCTCTTACCCAACTATCATTTAGCATAAGGTTATGTAGCTTGCATGTTTTTGTATGAGTCTGCAGATTCCTGTTGAATTCAACTTTTATTCCATGATGGTCTGAGAAGATTTGAGGAATAATTTCTATTCTTTTAAATTTTCTGAGGTGAAACTTGTGACCTAAGATGTGATCAATTTTGGAGTATGTTCCATGGTCTGACTGGAAAAATGTGTATTCAGTTTTCTTAGGATGAAATGTTCTGTAGATATCTGTTAAATGAAAATGTTAGATTGTTAGGTTTATATCTAAAATTTCCTTGCTGAACTTCTTATTGGAGGATCTATCCAACACTGCCAAGGGAGAGTTGAATCTCTGACTATGATGGTGCTGGAAGAAATCATGTTGCTCATGCCTGTTAGAGTGTCTCTTATAAATTGATGTGCATTCTGGTTAGGTACATAAATATTAATATTTGAAATCTCATTTTATTGAGTTTTACCCTTAACAAATATAAAGTGACCATCGTTATTCTTGCTTACTTTTGTTGGTTTAAAGCCTATTGTGTCTGCGAGTAAAATTGCAACACCTGCTTTTTTCTACTCTCTATTTGTCTGGAATATAGATGACCATCCCTTCACCTGGAGACTATAATTGTCTTTTAAGGTAAGATGAGATTCTTGTATGCAGTAGATATCTGGACCTTGTATCCACTCAGCCAACCTGTGCTTCTTTAGAGGACAATTTAAGCCATTCCCATTAATTGAGAATATTGATAAGCCTAGTAAAATTTTGAGTATCATGTTTTTCAAATGTCCAGTGGACTTTCTTAATCCTTTCACTGCTGTAAAAATGGAATTTCATCAGAACTTTCTGAGTGAGTTTACTTTTGTGGTGGAGGATTGCACTGGTATTTATGAAGGATAGTTCTGAGAATATCCTGGAGAGCTGGTTTAGTTATGGCAAATATCTTCAACACATGAATGTCATTAAAGTGTTTAATTTCTCCATCATAGATGAAACCAACTTTAGCTAGATACAGGATTCTGGGTTTAAAGTTATTTTTTTTAGGAGATTAAAATTCTATGACCACCCTCTTCTACCTTGAAAGGTTTCAGCAGAGAGATCTGCAGTCATTCTCATATTCTTCCCCTTGTAGGTAATGGTTTTCTTATGTCTGGCTGCTTTTAGAATTTTTTCTTTCACATTAACTTTAGTGAAGTTAATTATGATGTGCCTGGGGGATGTCTTATTCAGGTTGGGGCATGCTGGGTTTCTGAAACTGTCTGCTTTCTCAATTTCAGAATTTCCTGACATATCTGGAAAGTTCTCTGTCATAATTTCATGAAGAAGAGCCTCTGTGTTTTGTGAAGCCACTTCTTCACCTTCAGGGATTCCTATAAGGCAAATATTAGATGTCTTCAAATTATCCCAGAGCTTTCTAAGAGAATGATCTGTTTTTGCTCACCATTTCTCTTCCTCTTTGAGCATTTGGGTGCATTCAAAAGCTTTGTCTTCAACGTCAGAGATCCTTTCTTCTGCCTGCTCCATTCTGTTAGTTTGGGATTCTACCATATTTTTAGATCTTTGAGGCCTCAAACTCTTGCCTTAATGTGTCAATATCTTTGGTCATTTTACCATTGAAATAATTGAATTCTTGAGACATCATTTTTATAATTTGAAATTCTGATTCCCTCTTTTCCTCCATTCTGTTGATCTTATTTGCTATTCAGACTCTGAACTCAATTTCTGGCATATCAGCTATCTGTTTGTGGATTGGGTCTTCAGTTGCATCTTCCATGTCCTTCTTTGGGGCAGTTGATCTACTCTGGTTATTCATGTTACTGGAGTTTCTCTACTGATTCCACCCCATGCTTAATTTCTGCCATTTGCCTTTTCTCCTAGAGCTTTGCCAAGGACCTATACAGTGCTACAGCGTGAGGAACTGGTGGCCTCCTTTTTTGGTGGGCCTAAGTCACTCTGTCTTGATTTCAGCTGGTCTCTGTTCTACCCTAGTAAATCAGTTACTCTGGGTTTAAATCTCAGCTGTGGAGAATTACCAGGCAGATAAGTCACCCTTCCCCCCAAGAAAACAATTGGAAAATGAAAATCACACCTTCCCACAACCCCACACCCAGGGTAGCACTTTGGATAGTCTTCGGGTGATTCGCCCAGTTCAAGAGGTCCAAATCAATTGTCCCAGACAGCACTGGTCTCAGGTGTGTAGTTCAAAAGGTCTCTGGCAACTAGATAGCAGGAGTCTGCTAGCAACTCAGGTATGACTGGCTGCAGTGCTTTGTGAGGTCAGAATGACCAACCTAGCAAATAAATTAGACTAGGAAAGTTGATGCCTCCTTCCCCATCTTGCACTTCTGTCACACCCAGTCACTGGTAACACCAGTGGGGCTGGAGCTGTGACTCAGTTCACCTGAATGACCATTTGCCCCAGGGGTTTATGCCTGCCTGAGTCTGAGAGAGACCTATGTCTCCTCAGCCAGGTCTCTGTTCTCGGCCACTATCCAGCATGGTGAGGTGAAGCTTGACATCCTTGGGTGCTTAATGGAGGTGGGGCAGTTCACTCATTTCCAGCCCCACCCCTGACTGACGTTGCTGGAAGAACAGCCCAACTTCACAGAGTTTGTTTCTGTCCTGGTTATCAGATGCTGCTTGAGGTGATAGAAACCATGACTCAGTTCCAGGCAGTGGCAAACAGTTGGAGCTCACACTGAGCTCTCAGTTCCTGCCTCTGCCTGCCTACCTTTGTCTCAGCTGTGATCCTCTGGGCCATGTGCATCAGCTCCTCCCTGGAAGTCTGCTGGCTTTGTGTGCGTGTATTCTATTCCCCGCACTCCTTTACTCACATCCCAGATTCATCTGCCAGTAGCTGCTGCCAGAGAAGGTGCCTGGCTTCCTCTGGTTTCCCAGAGAAACAGGGCATGTCTGTCTGGGATAGCCACCCCAGGGACATGAGCCTTATTGTTCCTGCCACTGCTGCTGTTGTTCTATGCCTGGGGGCTCTGCCATCACTCCTGCATGGTTCCCTCTCTGCTGAATGTCCTCTCCTTACTCCCATGCCACAGAATCAGCACAGCCAAGCACGAGCCCTTCCCCTATCCACACCTCTTAAGAAAATGCCCAAGAATCTGGACTCCATGGGTGATAGGCCTTCAGACCTCGGGGTGAGAGTGGAGGGGAGTACTGGGAGTTCAGAGTTGCAGGTAGAGAATATATACAGTTTTATACAGTTTTATGCCTGGCAGGAAAGTGCCATGGAACCCTATTATGGGTAGGAGGTCCAGTTTTTAGAGTGTCTCTCCTATGGGATGGAAAGGGAAGACATTTGGACTCTGCGCACTTGTTTGTATGGAATTTACTGCAAGCCTTTCTCATGGGAGAGGGGACTCCCATCTACTTGGCAATGGATTTAGTACTTTCTGTTTGTATCCTTGGTGTTGCAGCTCACCTCAGCAAGGTTGGTATGTGTTCTTCAACCTTCTTTCTTGGCTCAGCTCCAGACCATTGGCTTACTTCCTAAACTTCTGTCTTTTAACTCTCCTTCTGGACGGGAGCCTCTGTGAAAAGCTGGCTACAGTCTGCCATCTTACCTCTGCTCCTGGGGATTACTTTCAACAAAATTTAAAGAAGAACTTTCTAATAGAGCATATTTGACAAAGAATGGACTACTGCCTTAGGATACAATGGAGTTCTTGCTTTTGGAGATATTCAGTAAGAGACATTGTACATATTTTATAGAGTTAAAGCGAGAACTTAAGGATCAAATAAGCAAACTGAGCTTCAAAAAACTTTTCCACCCAGATTATCTGATTTTTATTGTATTTTGTATTCTCAACTAGACTATAAATTCCTCGAAGACTCAGACTATCATATGACTTTCTATCCTTGGTATCTGTTTCTGGATCGTAAATGTAGTAGATTTTCACTAAACATTTCTTAAGGCCTTGAGATCTTGAAATAAATAATAATAATGTTTGAGATAATTTTTGGAAAACAGTAACTACACTAACAAAATGATTAAAAATATACTTATTTTGAGTATTTCATACCATGAAACATTATGCAATTATTACTAACAATAACAGCATCTCAACAATAGTGTTCATGATCAGCAATAAGGAAATAGGAATTTTGTTAGTATTAATAATGTTAGTAATGTTTAAAATGATTTTTAAGCCTTAATAAATTGTATATGGATATAGTATAATAATCACATAATGAATAATAACTTCATGCCTATAAATCAACCAGAAATAAAATGAAACTGAGTAAGTTATTCGGTGTCAGTGACTAGAGAAAACAAAAAATAAAAACTGTGATTTAGTATGCCAGTAAATAGACCAATAAAATTTTAACAGAACTTAGTTATAAATTCAAAAAATGGTAAGAGAAACAGTTCTAACTAGTCATTCTGGATCTAATGAATACTCAACTGATGAGATTTCAGAATTGTCTACTGAGGGTGAGGCATCAAAACTTTAATGTAGAAATCAGATGTTCAACCTTAACTAAGAAAAAAGTACAGTTTTAACACAGAATACCTTGATGTGTAAAGAGTCAAGTGTATAAAATATATCCAGTGAAATGGGAATCTGGGGAAATACACCTCTAGCATCCAAAGCTAAAATTACTTCTCTACCCTTTCCAATCTACTGAGTGTTTCATTCTAGTACAGTGGTATAAACAGAGGGTTCATGAAGAAATATTTTCTCTATATATATACAAGGAATTTCATGTAGGGTTCTATACAAACAACCAAGGACCAAAGTATTTGACTAATAAATCTGCTAATTTTAATTTCAAAATTGTATTGGCAAGTCTAAAACATTCAGGGTAAATCCAGGGACCTTCACAGGATTAAACAAGGTTAGATTCAGAGGTTTATTTTTTTTGGGGGGGGGGATCGGAGCTTGTTGCAAGATGGATGCAGACTAAAGACAACTCCTAACTAGCCACTGGCAGCAAGACAGAAGAAAGAGAATTCCAGCCACCTCTTCCTAGGGGAACCTAAACAGGGACATTATTAAGAGGGCACAGTGAAGCAGTGGAGGACTCCAGAAGCCAGTGAGGAGGTCTGGAGCTGAAGAAAGCCAATACAGAAGGCAAGAGCCTGGATACAAGAAGGGGCTGGCTACCCAGCCCTCCCCAAAACGATGGGGGACAGAAAAAGGCGGCCCTGCAGTTTTTGGATTTTTGACTGAGTTGCTTTCTGGAGATGTCTTGAAAGACTTAAAAGGGCAAAAAGATTGTAACAGTGTCAAGTGGCCAGGATTGAATACCACATGGGGTGGATCTCCCATTGGCTTGGCTACTATTGGGTGCTGCCATTGTGGGAAGGCTGTGTGAGAAGACTAGTCAGATGGATTCTAGTGCATGTCTGGCTCTAGGGTGCCTGCTGAGCTCAAGCAACCATCCTTGAGGGGAGGTGAATGGGCCCCACACTCCCTAGAAAGTCACTCTGTTACCAGGGGACATTGTATGATGTGCCCCCTAAAAAATCTAATGAGAGATTTAGGACTCCAATCCTGCAAAGACTGAATGTTGTCTGAATGTCAGACCCTGATTGAGAGAAAATAAGTCAGGAAGACCAGGCTAGGCATTCTCCACAAAAGGAGATTGGCTTCTCACCTCCATTTTATTATATTATATTAATTTTGTGTTAGTTATGAAAGTATAAACAATTAGGTTACATTATTTTTGTTTGTAAGGTTAAGTTCAAAGTCAGAGTTTCAGTAGTGTCCTTCATCCAGGAAGTGTGACACATACCCGTACATTGTGTCCAGCAGGTGGGAACTTACTGAACTCCATTAACCCTCCCCTCCTTCTTGAATTTAATTGTGTTTTTCTCTTCTGTGGGTCTGAATTTTTTAATTTATTGATTGATTTTTTGTGTGAGGGTATTGTTGGAGATTCATAGAAGGTACTAAGAATTAGGTTACAATGATTACATTTGTTAGATAAAGTACCTTTTACAATTTTGTCCCACCCCCAAGAGTTGCGCCATACACCATAACCTCCCTCCCCCTCCCTCATCTCCTTTCCCATCTCCCTCATTCCCCTACCCACCCCCAATATTAGCTCATCTAAGGACATCATATTAGAATTCAATATATTGGATTCTTGCTTCTCCATTCTTGTGATGCTTCACTAAGAAGAATGTGCACCAATTCCATACAGGTTAATACAAAAATTGTAAAGTACCCATCTTTTTTAGTGGCTCCATAGTATTCCATGGTATACATATAGCACAGCTTGTTAATTCATTCCTGGGTTGGTAAGCATTTAGGCTGTTTCTACATTTTGCTGATGGTACATTGAGCTGTAATAAACAGTGTAGTTCAAGTGTCCACATGGTAGAAGCATTTTTTTTTTCCTTCTGGGTAGATGCCCAGCAATGGGATTGCAGGATGAAATGGAAGATCTAATTTGAATCTTTCAGGATTCTCCATACTTCCTTCCAAAAAGGTTTTATTAGTTTGCAGTCCCACCAGCAATGTGAAAGTGTTCCCTTCTCTCCACATCCATCTGTAGCTTTGAGACATTGTAACGTGGACCTTTCTAACTGGGATTAGATGATATCTCAGGGTAGTTTGTTTGTTTGTTTATATATTTACTGAAACAGAGTCTAGCTGGGAGAGTTGCATGGCATCACACCTCACAGCAACCTCAAACTCTTGGACTGAAGTTATCTTCTTGCCTCAGCCTCCCAAGTAGCTAGGGTTATAGGCACCCACCACAGTACCCAACAATTTTTTAGAGACGGAGGTCTCACTCTTGCTCAGGCTGGTCTCGAACTCCTAAGCTCAAGAAATCCACCTGTCTCCACGTCCCAGAGTGCTAGGATTATAGGCGTGAACCATCATTGCTGGCCACAGGGTAGTTTTGATGTGCATTTCTCTGATGATTAGGGACAATGAGCATTTTTTTCAAATATTTGTTAGCCATTCATCTGTCTTTTATAGAAAAGGTTCTATTCATGTCTTTTGCCCAGCAATATATGAGATTGTTGGGTCCTTTTCAGTTGATTGACTTCTCTACAGATCCTAGTTAACAAGGTTTTGTTCAATTCATAATATGTAAATATCTTTTCCCATTCAGAAGGCTGTCTGTTTGTTTTGGTTGTTGTTTCCTTAGGTATACAGAAGCTTTTCAGTTCAATTAAGTCCCATTTGTTTATTTTTGTTGTTGTTGCAATTGCCACGGAGGTTTCTTCATAAAAATTTCCCCAAGGCTGATATCTTCAAGTGTTTTTTCAACACTTTCTTCAAGGATTTTTACTGTTCAAAGCCTTAGATTTAGATCTTTTATCCATCATGAATCATTTTTGTAAGCGATGAGAGGTGGGGTACATATTCAGTCTTTTACATGTAGTTATCCAGTTCTGCCAACATCATTTACTGAATAAGAGTTCTTTTCTCCATGTATGTTCTTGTTTGGTTTATCAAAGATCAGGTGGCTGTAAGATGTTAGTTTCATCTCACGATTTTCCATTTGGAACCAAAAGTTGATGTCTATTTTTGTGCCAGTACCATGCTATTTTGATCACTATGGCCTATAGTACAGCCAAAAGTCTGGTTGGGTGATACCCCCAGCTAAAAAGTACCTTAGCTATTCATGGTTTCTTCTGGTTCTATACAAAATGAAGAATTACTTTTTCCAAATCTTGAAAATATGATAAAGGTATTTTAATGGTGATTGCATACAATCTGTAGATTGCTTTGGATATAACAGACATTTTTACAATGTTATTTCTTCCCAGCCATGAGAATGGTATGTTCTTCCTTTTGTTAATGCCTTCTGCTATTTATTTTCTTAGGTTTTCATAATTTTCTTTGCAGAGGTCCTTCATCTCTTTTGTTGGGTATATTCTAAGGTATTTCATTTTTTTTTTGAAGCTACTGTGAATGGGGTTGTGCCCTTAATTAGCTTCTCATGTTCTCTGTTATTGGCATATACAAAGGCAACTGATTCCTGCACATTGATTTTATATCCTGAGACATTGCTGTATTTTTTGATGACTTCCAGGAGTCTTGTGGCTGAGTCTTTGGGTTTCTTTAAGTACAAGATCATATTATCAGTAAAAAGCTAGAATTTGATCTCCTCTGCACCCATTCAGATGCCTTTGTTTCCTTCTCTTGCCTAATTGTATTGGCTAGAACTTCCAGAACTATGTTGAGTAGTAGTGGTAATAGAGGACAACCTTCTGCCATTCCAGTTCTATGTGGAAAAGCTCTCAGTTTTACTTCATTCAGCATAATATTGGCTGTGGGTTTGTCATAGATAGTTTTAATGAGATTAAGAAATCTGCCAGCTATGCCTATATTCTTAAGTGTTCTAATTAGAATAGGATGTTGAATTCCATTTAATGCTTTTTCTGCATCTATTGAAAGGATCATATGGTCTTTATATTTGCTTCTGTTGATATGGTCAATTACATTTATGGACTTGCATATGTTAAACAAGGCTTACAGCCCTAGGATGAAACCTACTTAATTGTGGTGAATGATTTTATTAATATGTAACTGTAATCTATTAGCTTGGATTTTATTGACAATTTTTTCATTTATATTCATTAGTGAAATTGGCCTGCAGTTCTCCTTTTTAGTTGGGTCTTTTCCTGGTTTTATATCAGGGTGAGGTTTGCTTTGTAGAACAGGTTGGAGGGAAGATTCCTTCTTTCTAAATTTTTTGGAATAATTTCTTCAGTATGGGTATGAGCTATTCTTTGAAGGTTTGATAGAATTCTGGTGTGTAGCTATCTAGACACTTTTTTGTTGGGAGATTTTTTTCATTATTTCTTTGATCTCAGTTCTTTAAATTGGTCTGTTCAAGAGATCTATTTCTTCATGGTTAAGTCTAAGGAGTGGGTGCAATTCCTGGTATTGATCCATTTTCTTCACATTGTGAAATTTGTGGGCATAGAGTTTCTTGTTGTACTCAGAGATAATCTCTTGAATCTCTGTGGCATCTGTCATTATTTCCCCTTTATCATTTGTGATTAGGTTATTATAGATTATTCTTCTTGGGGATTCATTGAGGGCACAAAGACCAGGTTACATTGATTGCATTTTGTCAGATAAAGACTCTCTTATATTTGTGCCCCAAACCAAAAGTTGTACCACACTCCATAATCCCCCATCCACTCCCTCCTTCTCTTTCTCTACTCTCCCTCTACCCCACCCATATCATGTACTAGGTCATTAATTGTCCTAATATCAGAATTGAATATACAGGATTCTTGCTTCTCCATTCTTGTGATACTTTACCAAGAATAATGTGTTCCAATTCCATCCAGGTTAATACAAAAGATGAAAAGTCTCCATCTTTTTTAGTCACTGAATAGTATTCTGTGGTATACATATACCACAGCTTGTTAATATATTCCTGGGTTGGTGGGCATTTAGGCTGTTTCCACATTTTGGCAATTGTAAATGGAACTGCAATCAACACTCTGAAAGTGAAAAGGTGAAAAGATTTTTTTTTTTTCTGAGTAGATGACCAGTAATGGGATTCCAGGATCATATGGAAGGTCTAGCTTTAGTTCTTTGAGGATTCTCCATTCTTCCTTCCTAAAAGGTTGTATTAGTTTGCAGCCCCAGGAGCAGTGTAAAAGTGTTTCCTTCTCTGCATCCTTGCCAGCATCTGAAGTTTTGAGATTTTGTGATGTGGGCCATTCTCACTGGAGTTATATGATATCTCAGGGTGGTTTTGATTAGCATTTCTCTAATAGTTGGGGATGAGGAGCATTATTATAGATTTTACTTTTCAGTTTCTAGTTAATCTGGCCAAAAGCTTCTTGATTTAATTTATTTTTTTTTGAAAAATCAACTTTTTGTTTCATAATTTTCTGAATGACTCTTGTTTCAATTTCATTAATCTCTGATTTAATTTTGGTTATTTCTTTGTCTTCTAATGGGTTTGGGATTCAGTTGTTTTTTCTTTTTCCAATTTCACAAAATGATTCATGAGTTTGTTCATGTACTCTCTTTCCATTTTTTGAATGTACGGATTGAACAAAATAAATTTCCCTCTCAAGACTGCTTTTGCTGTATCCCACAGGTTTTGGTAACTTATGTCTTTATTCTCTTATGTTTGAGGAATTCAATGAATTCTTCTTTTATCTCTTCCTGAACCCAATGATCATTTGGCCTAAGGTTGTTTAATTTCCAAGGCATTGTATGGGGACAAATGTTTTTGTTGGGGTTGAGTTCCACCTTTATTCCCCTATGGTCTGAGAAGATACAAGGTACAATTTCTATTCTTTCAGTTTTTCTGACATTTGATTTGTATTTTAGAATATGCTGTTTGGGAGTATGTTCTCTGGGCTGATGAGAAAACTGTATATTCTTTAGCTTTGAGATTGTATATTCTGTATATTTCTGTTAAACCCATTTGTTCTAGGTTCACATTTATTTCTTTTGTATCTTTGTTTACTTTCTAGTTAAAGGATCTGTCCAGTGCTGCCAGAGGGGTGTTAAACTCCCCAGCAATTATGGTGTTACGGGATGTCATATTGTTCAGACCCATCCAAGTCTATTTCATAAATCTGAGAGAATTTTCTTGGGTAAATAAGCATTTAGAATTGAAATGTCCTCTTGTTGTATTGTTCCTTAGACCAGTATGAAATAACCATATTTGTTCTTTTTTTTTTATTAATTGATAGCTGTATAGATTAATGCAAACATGGGGTACATTGTACTGTTTTCATATACAATTTGAAATACTTTCATCAGGCTGGTTAACATAAATTTCATGTCATTTGCTTAGTCATTGTATCAAAACATTTATATTCTAGTTCTAGAAAAGTTCACTTGTACCCTTGTTAGACAGATATATAGGTG
>CAUYQV010069858.1:0-40307 GCA_963574575.1 Galagoides demidoff
TGATTATCTGTAAAGTGGACATAAAATTAATTACAACATAGGGTTGCTAAGAGGCTCAAATAGGATTACAAATGAATTGGGAAAGTCTTGTAAATTACTGTGCAGATGTTATTTATGAGAAAACGGCATCCTGTTACAATCTACCTGAGTCAGAGCCACCGTATGGTTCTCTCCTTAAATCATGGAGTCGTAATAATTCAGATAACCAGGCCCATCATACAATGACATGATGATGGTGATGACCGCAGCATTTGCACGATTCGACATGGCAGCTTCTTTACAGGAGGGATGGAGGAAAGCAGCGTGATTGGACGTAGATGCTCAGAGACGTTTCTGGAAACTGTCCTTGCACAGCATTCAAGCTGTTCTTACCTATACCATGCCTTTGTTCATTTGGGGAAGCTGGGGTAAAGGTTGGTGAAGATAATGGAGGGGTGGGGGAGCCCAGGGAGCGGGGAATCTAAATGTTTGTACAACGTCTATTGTTAAAAAGGAGTCTCTGATTCCTTGCTGAGCTGCACATTTGCTCTTTTGTTCTTACGCCCATTTTACAAGCACATTGAAATTCAGAGAGCTTAGTTAACTTGCTTAAGGACACCCAGCTCACAGACTGGAACTGTGATTCCATGCTAGGCTTGACTTAAGATAATGAGAAAACTGCATCCTGTTACAATCGGCCTGAGTCAGAGCCACCGTATGGTTCTCTCCTTAAATCATGGAGTCGTAATAAATCAGATAACCAGGCCCATCATAAGGGCTTGTAATCAGTACAACTCCATGGAGACGGACATCATTCCTTCTGTTCTGTTTAAACAAAGGTAGGTGGCAGCTGAAGCTCAGGGAAGTGTGATGGTTTGATTAAGGCCACACAGCTTAGCAGTAACAGTAGCTAGAAGCAGCAGTTCCCCAGCCTTGAACAGGGCCTAGACAGGGCTGCTGCCTCAGGAGTGTTCTCTAGCTCTGTTCCCTGCCCCCTTTTTCTTTTAAAAAAATTAATAAAAGGCAGGCAAGAATGGCTAATGGGCTCATGAGAGGTTAGGAAGCATACTTGTTAGGTAATCACAAGATCGCTTTCAGCGAAACACATGATCTTGCTAACAAAAGGAATATAGAAATAAATTTCTTTGAATGCTCTTCAACCTAATCAGCCCTGATGCTGCTAAACTATTCCTGACATTCTCTGCCCCCCTCCCCATTTTAAAGCCCCAAATAAAGCATAATGAAATAAGCTATAAGCATTTGGGGGTTATTCAACTCTCTGAAGTGCTTGAGGATGCAATTTGTAGGCAAGATGTTAAGGAATTAAAAAAAAATGCAGGCTGGTGCCAAGGCGCATTGTACCAATTTCTCCATGGCCCTGCTGCATGTTAGGTATGCATATGGTCCACACATTTCTCAAAAACGTCCCCCCAGGTGTCAGGGCCTGTTCTTTAGAGCAAATCAACTAAATGTGGAGAGACGGGTGTGCTGAGGAAATGAAAAATAAAACCCCAGCTGCTCCTGAGAACACTGCTGTGATTTGGAGGCTTGGCGTGGGCTGCGCTCTTATCCACAGTCCCATAGGAATAACACCTTAAAGGGTGAGCTCTTCCAGGACAGGACCAAGGGCACCGACTCTTTGTCCCCCGGTCTAGCATGGGGACTTGGCAAAGAGCAGGGGTCAGGGAATCGCAGGTGAGTAAACAAATGAAAAAGTGCAGTGAGCAATTAAATTGGTACAAGGAGAGGAAAGACCTCTTGCATGAACTACTGAGAATAAGCCATGATCACAATCCCACCCTCTCCTTAGTCAATTCCTGCCCCCAAGCCCACCCCTGTCTTAAAGCATTGGCTGCGTGGAGTGATGAAAAAAGGGACAAGGGATAAACTTGGAAGGTTTGGGTTTGTGACCAATTGGATTGCACTTGGCCCTCTTTCTTTAGATACAGTAGTTGTAGAGGACCCAGTGGAATGCTTGGCACACAGTAGGCATTCTTTTCATTCATTCATTCATTCATTCAAAACTCAGTAACCTACAGCATGCCTTCCTGATGTCAAAAGCTAGTGGTAGAAAAGTCATCACCCTCAAAGAGCTCAAATGTAAATGGCTATGGGGAAGTTGACCTCGTTATTTAATTCTTTAGACCGCTCCCTTGCAGTTGAGATGATTATTTCTCTTCCTGAGCGATAAGCAAGTCAAACCTCAGAGAAGTCCCATAGCTGTGTTGATGGCCCCTGAACTGGAGCTAAGCCTCAGAGGTCACCAGCAGGCAGCTCCCATCTCAGTTCCACCTCAGCCAGGGTTTTGTTTGGGCTGCCTGTTGTTTGTGGAGGAGGAAATATAGAACGAGAATGCCTGTAGCAGGGTCATTGTGATTCCTCCACTCCTGAGGTCCAGTCTTTGTCCTTTATTAGCTGCCTGTGGGCAGCTAAGTGAGTAATCCTGGCTCAGATTTGCAGTTTCCTTATCCGGTGCCCTTTTCAGTGGTCTCACAGCTGTTACCTGCTTCTGACGGGGCCAGAAACTACACTGCCAGTCTCGCTGGGTCTCTTCGGACACACCTTCCCTGTCACTCAGTTTTTTCAACTCCATGAGCTGACCGTCGGTTTTTGAATTGATAGACCCAAACCATTTGTGGCACGTAGCTCTAGCTGGTGTAGTTCTAGATGTTTGGGGGGCAAGGATGATGGTGGGACGGTGACAGCAGTGGGGATGCTGTGTAATACTGGGTGCTTGGTCTGCATTTCCCAAATAAAAGAAAAAGATTCCAAAGCTAGCTTCATGCAGTAGCACCAACTAAAATTTTTCTTTTCTTTTTTTAAAAGTAAGGAACACTCCAAGGGCCATATTCAGTTTACTTTGCTCAGTTCTCTGGAAAAGGAGGGCAGCTGGTATTACCGCCACTGAAATGTTTCTGTGCTGAAGTCATCCCTTCCATTTAATGCAGTGTGTGGAGCTTTGGGGTGTCTGTTAAGCCCTGGGAAGTGAGCTGGAGAAAATGCAAATCTTCCTTCAGAAAAATCCCACTGGCCCACATGGGGCCCTACTTGAGCTGCTTTGGGTGTAGATTGGAGGAGAATCTGGTCCAGAATCATCCTCAGATGAGGCCCTGGGCTTACAAAGAAGGAAGGCCTATTACTGGGCTACATTTGATAGCTGTGAACAGCCTATCTGCCCCACATCTACTTGAGTAACTTCATAAGGAGCTAAGTCAGTTCCAACCTTTGTCCAGAGCTCAGTGAACACATAAGATGCCCGTCTCTGTCATTTGTAAGAGAATAAAAATGCAACTCTTGTATGAACTGCTATCAACAGTGGGTCATAATCGATCACCCTGAGGTGGAACAGCCAGATGCCTATGAGTGAGGATTCTACGTCAGATTCCACCTCTTATATGCCCTGCGACTTTGGGCATGTTAATGTCTCAGCTTCTTTATCAGTAAAATGGGGATGATAATGGCACCTACCACCTAGGGTAGCTTTGAGGACTTGATTAGTTATTGCGTGGAGATGGCTTAGAACAGTGCTTGACACATAATAAACACTGTAGTTGCTGTTATCAGTCATTTAAGATTTTCCACATTCTACCTTGGAATCAAGTTCAAGGTCTAGGAAACAACCTGCTTCCACTGACCAGGTTTGATGTGACCCCTCTAATCAATAGCAGTTGATAGAAGGGTTACATTTTTATTCTCTTACAAATGACACTGGGAGATAGCCTTATTATTCCTACAGTACATTCCCAGAAAGATGCTGGCCTCTGGCCATGGACATGTTTTCTTTCTGATGACAAAAAAAAAATAGAAGTGATATTCTTGTGTTATTTTTTTCTGCCTCACCTGTCAAGAAATTTAGAACATCACCCGTTGCTCCACTCGAGTGCCCCAAATCATCTAATTCTTCCATGCTCCTTAAATGGAATGCTCATCCGAAACTAGTGCTGTAATTTTTTTTTTCTCCCAAGGAACCTCTAAAAATAGCAAAACGTAATGACTGAAGGGAGTTTATAAGGTACAGTCCAGAGGCCTAAATCCCTTTCAAATCTTGTTTTTTAACTTAAAATGTATGCATATTTTGAACATGAGCCCATTACATATTTATTTTGTAATATTAAATCAGTGTTTTGAATGATCCAGTCTTCCAGTAAAATTGATACTCTGAAAAGCTGCCCATCCGAAATTATGCTGTGACTGTTTGTGATGGTTATTAGTGCCATTCATCAAGTATTTCTGGTTCTTCCCTCTCATAGGCACATAGTAGGACCACATTTCCCTGAATCCTTGCAGTCAGGCATGACCTTGGGGCTAGCATTGGCCCAGGAATGTATTTCAGTTCTGGCCAGTATGAGGTTTGCCCATTCCTTTGTGTGGTGAGGTAGAGGCTTGGGCTAAGAGGAAGCCTCCATCAGCTGGGTTCCTGAGTGACCCTGAGGAGCTGACTTCTGCTAAACTGTATTCCACAGGTTGGGTGAACAGACCTAAGTATTGTTTCTAGTCACTGAGAGTTCAAGATTGTTTGTTGTTACAGCATGACTTAGCCCCCCTGACTACAGACTCCTCAAATCCTTCCCCTACCCTCAAATTCCTTAAGAGGAACCTGTCCCCCATTTTGAAAGCGTGGCCTAAAATCATCTTATTTAAAACTCTATATTGGGGAATATGAGGAACACAGTTGCAATATGAAAATTCTCAAATGCTGGATTTTGGATTTCCCTTTTTTGATAAAAAGATTCTTTCCTCATTCCTTCTTAATTTTTTAAAACAACAGGGATTGTGAAATAAGCCAAACACAAAAAGACAATATTGCCTGATCTCACTTATATGTGGAATCTATAAAAGTTAAACTTGTAGGTATTGGGAGTAGAGGCAAGTTACCAGGGGCTGGGAGTGGGGGAAATGGGGAGATGTTGGTCGAAGGGTACACACTTGCAGTCATAAGATGCACAAGTTCTGGAAAATCTAACGTACAACATGGTAACTCTAGTTAGTAATAGTGGATAACCGGATAACTGTATATACTGGATAACTGAAGACCTTCAGTGTTCTCACCACATACACACAAGTAATTATGTCAGGTGATGGTTATGTTAATTAGTTTGTACACCTTGAACATACACAGTTTTGATTTGTCAACTATACCTCAGTGAAGCTTAAAGAATAAAGTTTCAACATATAGAAGAAAATCAACTTCTCATTTGTTAATTCTTGGTATGTATCACTCTTAACGTTTATTTATCCACTAAGTTCCCAGGACTGTATTGTGTCTGATACATTATAAATTTGTGGCATAAACCTCTGCCCGTTGGATTCCTAGTGTGGTATACTGTAGGCGGTTGGCAATGGGAAGGATGAGTAAGTGTCCCTTCATTAATGTTAATTATGCAAGCAAATGGACCCTTCACTTCCATTTCACATTAGCATTGATTTTATTTTATTTTATTTTGTAGCATGCTGTTGATGTATTTAGTCTCTTGGACTAAATTATTAACCCCTTTATGCAGGAATTATATTTCTTCATCTATAAGGCTTCCAATGGGGGTCAGTGTAATTTCTGAGCAACAAGGGTTCAAGAAAAGGCTTGCTGAATAGAATTGAGTTAGGTGATTAAATTAGAGTAGTTTTTGAGGCCAGGGATAGTGTGGTATGTCCTGGTACTATCTAGGGATGCTTCTTGTACTGGCGCTAATTCTCAGCCAAAGTTCCCTCCTATTTCTCTGGCAGAACCTTGTCCCCTTGACCAGATCAGCTCCTGAGGCCTGTCACTTGGGCAAACTACAGCAGCAGTCTGACTTCTACTATCTCCTTTTCCCAGCAGTGAAATGAAAATGGCCCCAGACCCTCGTTTACCAAGTGCTGCAGGATTGACTGGTGGGAATAAGGAAACTAGCAGGGAATTTGCATATGTCTGAAGCACCTGGGAAACCAGCTGACCAATTTGCATGAAAAACTTACCTTTCCAGACCTCAGAATAGGCGGAAGATAAATAAAAGAATGAAGATGAGAGAAGTCAGAAATTCAAGAACCCTAGAAACATCACAATCAAGACGCTTTGATTATCTTTTGGTGCATTACAATTCACCCCAAAACTTAGGGGCATAAAACAGTACATTACTGCCTTTCATACTTTGGTGGGTTGACTTGGCTCAGTTGGATGGTTCATTTGGGGTCTCTTATGTGGTTGCTGTTTGATGGTGGCTGCAGCTAGAGTCATCTGACTGGTTGAGTGGGTTGGCATCTGGGATGGCTTCTTCACAGAAGAAGAAGTGCCTAGGGCCTCAGCTTTGTGGGTGGACTAGTTAGAGGCTGGCCAGGCTTCCCTCCCTGCAACTAGCTTAGACTTCCTCCTAAAGTGAAGGTCTGAGGGCAGTAGGACTTCTTACATGGTATCTCAGTCTCAGTACTATTGACATTTAGGGCCATTTTATTGGGGCTGTCCTGTGCATTGTAAGATATTTAGTAGCATCCTGGACCTCTGCCATAGGAAAGTCCCCCACCTGCCTCCACATGTCCAGTTATGATAACCAAGAATGTTCCAGACATTGTCCAATGTTCTTGGGAAGCAAATTGCCTAGAATTGGGAGATAGCGGCTCTAGAGTGAGTGTTGCAAGAAACCCAGGTAGAAATCCCAAGGCTTCTCATGACCTAGCCTTGGAAGTTATGCACAGGGGCATCCTCTGCATTCTGTTGATCCAAAGCGAGGTTGGGGGCCCGCCAGTTTCCTGGGAATGGGAACTATACAAGGGCATGAGTACAGCGAGATATAATTCATGGGGAGTCACCTCTGGACACTGGGTGTTTGTTAATGGGATAACTGATGGAAATAATCTTCCAGGACTTTTTCTACACTTATCATCAGCTCCCTTCAACAACTCTCTGCTGTGGATACTCACTTTATCCATTTATATAAGATAATGCCCAAGTCATGGTTCCTGCTCTTAGGGATCTCGGAGTCCATTTGGTGGTCCAGATTCAAAACCAGAAAGTCTTAGCATGGTATATACATCTGTACAAAGCAAAAGGTGGGGAAGGAGCATGAATGAGGGTTGCTGTTCTAATACATGAGTTGTTATTCTGGACAAGTTGATACCTGAGATGAGACTTGAAAGATGAGAGCATCATTCCAGCTGAAGAAGTCTGGGAAAGGCATTCCTGGGCAAAATCATAGTGTAGAAAAAGAGCAGGGCTCATGGTACATGCAGTGGCTATAGGCTGTAGGTGTTTGAACGTGGGGGGATCATGGAGTGGGACTAATTCTTGCAGAAGGGGGGAGGTGGACTATGGGAGGTCTATGTCTTGGCTGTTGATTTAGTCATCCCCCGTCACTAGGAAATGGTATAATTTTATAAAGCAAACAGTATTGAGGTTTTTAGGGTACTGTAACCTGAGGTTACAAAGGAGGCAACATTGAACCCTGTAAATCAGGCCTGACATGATTCTCTACCAGGATAGGTGGGGAGGCCAGAGGGACAGTAAGGTGTCTCTGATGCCTATGAAGTACCAAGTCCTTTGACTGGGGTTTTGGAGACCTCTCTTTCTGTCCCTGTGACTGACAGCCATGTGGATACACTATCATTTGTAGATGACATAAACTGAGAGTCATAGACTTTAAGTGATTTGATCATTGTCTCATAGTGACTGAGTTATGGAGCTAGGATTGAACCCAGGTTTACAATATTGACACGTGTATTAATATGTTGAATGTTATCAAAAAAGGAACAAAGGAATGAAGAGCAAGTCCAGCAACTGTGTTGTTTTCTGAGTGAAGCTTTAGAAAATGTTGACGTGTAGTCATTGTCTCAGTGCGCTGGGCTTGATTTGGTTCCTGGGAGGGTCTACACTGTGGCTCTGGTGCATTTGCTGCCCACCCTCGGGTTCAGAGGAGCATCAGCCAGACAGCAGGCAGATTTGTAATGCCCTTGAAGGATCGAGTGGGGGACCTGGCTTCTCAGTTGGAAAGGGACCTCCAGATAGGAGACATTAGGTCTCTGGGCAGACACCTGGCTGGGCTTTGATTGAAATCTTTGCAAATGCACTTTGCTCCCTGGGCCAGTTCACAAGCTACCAAGATGAATGTTTTTGCTAATTTAAAAAAAAAAAAGCCTCCTCTCCAACTTAGTGGAGTCCAGGAGACAGTGTTTTCAATTGAGAAAGTGTGTCTTCTGGGCCCACCCATTGCAAGCCCCTACTAATAAATCTATCCTTTTTCCCAGGGTAAAGTTTCATCTCCTTGGCATGACATACTGAGCCAGCTTCCTTCTCCAGCATGGTCTTCTGTTTGCTGTGTCACACCCATACTGAAATACTTGTCCTTCCCCCAGAGGCCCATGCTCTGGGCCTTTCCTCATGGGGCCCTCTTCCTGTAATGCACCTCCTTTCCCCTTTCTGTCTGGTGACTCCTACTCACACTCTGAGATCTTGATAACTTACTTGGCACGCATCTACAAGGACTTTGTGTGAGCAAATCTCCTGTGCTGTGCATGGGGGACACAGTGATGAGTAAGAGACACAGTCCCTGACCTTAAAGAGAACCTCGAGTCTTACTTTCTCTGTGAAAACATCTTTAATCCCTTTGGTAATTCCCTAAGCACACTCTTAGGGTCTCTGTTATGCCACTGATTACAATGGGTACGTGGTTATTTGTGTACGTGTCTAGTTTCCTTTTCTTTGAGGGCAGAGACCACACCTGACTTGTTCCAGGTTGTTCATATTCAAAATACATAGTTCATGTCTGGATCACAGTCAATATGTTTGTTAAAGTGAATGAATGAATGAATGGGTGAAGGAATAAATAAATGCACCTTCTTGGTGCTTAAGTTTCAGATCTTCACCAAGATGTACCTCACAACAGTAGGCTGGGGAAATGATTCCCCTGTTCTGTATGGAAGTTCTCTGGGAACATTTCTGTATGTGTACTTCACCTGTGCGTTCTTTTAGTGGAAGAACGGGTTTTTGACAGAGTCAAGTTGCTTTCTTTAAGAAGATTAATGAACGAGGACTTAAGAGAAGGGATGGGTGAACTAGTTACTAACAAGTAAGAACCAGCCATAAGCTCAACCCTATTTTGGGAACAAACCAAACCAGGATCTTTAAGGTTGAGCTTGGCTTGGTTCAATTAATCCTTCCCCTGCTCTTTGTGCCTCTGTGGCTCCCACACCCACCACGGCCTCTCTCACTCATCTCTGTTGAATCATGAATCATGACCCAGCAGCACCACCATCCTCTCTGTTCCCGGTTGGGTCTGGTTATTTTCTTCACTTTGCTGTCTTAAGAGGACAGAGAGAACTGAGGGTGGAGGGAGAGTCTTAGGTAAATAAACCGTTTTGAGTCTTTCAGAGAGAAGGAAGCTGTGCATGGCCTTGTGATTCATGGTAAAAGGAAGATGTGGAGGAGGAAAGAGGGCTGAGCTGGAAAGGGATCAGAGGGGAAGAGGAGGAGGTTGGGCCATCCTATGGGGATGGGTGGGAAGGTGAACCACCAGATCCAGATAAGGAGTGGAAGGTTTGAGGCAGGTGGGCGAAAAACTGCAGGCAGGATAGGAGCACAGGCAGGTGCACTTGACATCTTCTGCATGGGCAATTTCCTAGTCAACTTTCAGGATCCGACTTGAATGCCCTTTCCCTGGGAAAGCTTGGACTTTCGGGTGTCCTTTGATTTGCCAACATCTTTCAGTATTCTGTTCTGCCGTGCCACTTTGCAGCTTTTTGTGTTCTATTTCCTCCTCTTCTAGGCTGAACATCTCAAAAAGAGCTGAGACCACGCCTCCTTCCCTTTCATGTTCCCAGGGAGGGTCCGGCACATACTTACACTGACCATCTTTTCCTAAACGCAGATTGAGTCACATGTCCTGGTGCAGTGTCCACCATAAGGTCCAAGAGAGGCACAGAACACCTGAAATGCAGACCATCTCGGAAAATCTAGGACATATGGTGAGAACCTGGTGAAGGTGCCTTGTGTACACAGAGCCAACAGAATTTAGTAGTCTTCCCCCCATACTTCTGGCTTTTAATCTTCTCTAATATAAAGATACATTTTGCTAAAATAATTCATTTTATGAAATTCCTGTAGGCCAAACAAGAAGAGGCATGAACTTAGGTTTCAAATGGAGATAAATGGCGGGGAAATCCGGGGTTTCAGTTCCACTTTAGTTTATAATAAGTTCAGCTAGTTGTTTCACACCTACTTTTCTAATCTGGATCTAAGATAGAAAAGCAATTTGTGCCAATAGACCCATCATGCAATGACTGAGCACCTGCTGTAGGCCAGACCCTTTCACTTACATTATTTCATTTAGAACCATCGTAGGAGACGGGCAGGTACCGACCACAGACATGTGTGTTAAACAGATGAAGACACTGCTTGGCTTCTTGAAGGGCAGAGTGAGCTGTGATAATCACGTTGGGGCTAACCATCTATGACAGGCAATACAACTAAATAGAGCCCTTATATGTTAGGAGTGTGGGGACAACAACTGCTCTTTGTTACCTTTATAGATGGGGCACTGGGGGGCAGCGTGGTACAGTAGATTGAGTTTGGGACTGGGTGAGGGTTTGAAAGCTGTGTGGTCTCAGACAAGTTAAACAACCTCTCTGAGTCTCAATTTCTTTGTCCCAAGATGGGAATAATCAATCTTACTAGGCTATTGTGAAGATCAGAACAAAAAACGTAAACCGTGAAGAGCTAAACTCCTGATTCTAGTATCATTGTAAGTGTGTGATTTGGGGGAGGACCCTAAGGCTCTTCCTGGGTAAAAAATATTTCCCTTGAACCACCTTGACTCTGGAGTTCCCTCTTGAATACACTCTGCAGGAGGCCACTGTTCAAATAAGCATGCCTTCTCAGAGGTGGATGTGGGGCGGAGTAGTCCAGGATAAACCCTGGGCCCCCTCATCAGTTTCATCTTGTCTTGTAACACAGAGCAGGCTGTTCAGGGCCCAGGGTAGGTACATTTGGCTGAGGACAAGGAAAGGAAAGGGGCCAAGACTTGATATTCTTGGACACCAGAGGAACACAGAGACTGGGAACCCTAGGTGTGGGGCCTGCACTCTGGAGGGAGAAAGACAGAAGTGGAAAGTGATCTTGAGTTTGAGGGGGAGAACTGAAGATCTGAGAATCTGGAATCTCAAGGTAGGGAGAAGCCTTCACCCCTTTGTTTTCTGGTTTTCAGTCATTCGTTTTGCCAGGTCTGTGTGTCCCCTCTGTCTGGCTTTTCCTTGATGGTTTACTTTACCTTGATTGACCTACTTAAGTAAATTCAGCCTCATCTTCATCAAAGGCACCTGGGAGATCTCCATATAACTATTAAAAAATGTTTATTCATGTACCACCTAAAATCACCCTGCATGCCTTTGATGGGAATTTATGCTCTAGATCAGGCGTCCTCAAACTACAGCCCACAGGCCACATGCAGCCCACCTAGGACATTTATCCGGCCTGCTGGGTGTTTTTGCCACCACTGCCTGTCCTGCTTAGCAGCCGACTCATCCCGGGGCCTGCAGTCCGGCCCTCCAACGGTCTGAGGGACAGTGAACTGGCCCCTGTTTAAAAAGTTTGAGGACTCCTGCTTTAGGTCGACCACCCTTCTGAAGACAAAGTCTGCCCTGCAGGACCGTCACCGAGTTCTCCCCCTGCATTTGTTCGCACATCTCTGGTGACGGGAAGCTCAGTTCTTATCTTGAAGTGGCTCTGCCAGAAAGTCCGTCTGTAGATTGTGCCTGCACTTTCTTTCCTGTAATTCTACCTATTAGCTCTAAGTCCTGGGCCACACAAAGGATGTTTGCATTCACCTCCCCAGACAGTCCTTTAGAGATCTGAAGCTGGCTCTTAGGTCTCCCAGCAGGTTGGACACCTCCAATTCCATTTAATGTTCCTCTGCTGATGTGGTTTCCTGTGTCTTCGATGTCTTTTGTCACTCTCCTCTAAAAGACTTAGTTTGGGGATCATTTCTTCAAATATAACTTCCAGCGTGGAGCACAATCCTCAGGCGTGGACTGGACAAATAGGGTGAATGGGACTGTCCCCCCTCTTCTAGATATGCTACGACTATTAATGCAGTTCACATAACACTTGCCAGTGGTCAGTAGGTCCAGTGCTCACAGTGGTGCTGACACTTTGCTCTGAGCAGCCACACTCTCACCTGACCACCTTGATGCCAGAAGAAGGCGTGTGTGGGCTACCTGGCTCCCATTCAGAGGGCTGTTCTTTACACCTCTGATTATTCAAGCATCTCGGTAAAAATCTATTGCGCACGTATCTTTAACAGTGCACCTATTTACTTACACATCATCTAATGGACTGTTATACAATGTGCATGCAGAAATTAGACATTTTAAAAGTATGCAATAAATCAGAAATACAATTCCTAATAATTCCTAGTTTTACCCCTGCTTTACTGGATTGTCTTATATACCATCTGGGGACCCCTCCTGCCCCCCAGCATTCAGTACACTCAGGCCCACCTGCTAAACAAAGCAAATCTCTGTAGGAGAGAATGGAACCTTCAGTTGTGGTCACGCCAGGCCCAGGGTCTAACTCACTGTTTGTCGGACTTCCCTGGGATACCAGTGATACCCCCGGGTGTGCATTTGAAAGAACCAAGAGAAAGAAAGAAAAAGGGCTCATGTCCAGCCACCACCCCCATTCCATCGCCTCATCCTGCTTTCTCAATACACATACCCCATTTTCCCGTTCCCCAGGGCTGCCTCTCTCTTCCATTCACCCTTTGAGCATTTTATCCCAAAAGACTGGAGATGTCTTTGGAATGCATGGAGGTGTAGCAACATGCTGAAGAAGGAGTGATGTGTCTTTGGAGTGAGATTCCTTCCAATGTAAAACTCCACAGTGATTAAACTGGAAGTGGCCTGGCCTTGGCATGAGTTCAGAGGAGCATGGTGTAGGTGCAGCTAAATGTAAGGCACCCAAGGGGAGAGGCCAGGCGACTGGAGGGCTTTCACCAGGAGAAGAGGGGCAGGATGTGAGCCTTAGTGCTTGAAGGAGGCAAGCAGAAGTGGAATTAAATCTTTTTCCAGCAGCACTCAGGGGAACAGAGAGCTATACTGGCCTTGGTATAAGGGTGACTTTTGAATGGTTGGAGCCATCTACACATCTACCAGGCTGCTCTGGGAGGGGTTTAGGATGTGTAGGGTGGTAGGCTGATGGAGGACTGTTGAGGCCACTAGCCCCATGCTGGTGTCCCAGGCTGGCAGGGGGCTGAGTTTTCATGAGTTCTCAGACTCTGATATTTTAGGACAGAGTGGGTATGATTGTGAGGACTCCCTCGTGGGTATCCATCCCCTGGCTGGAGTTCTGATGCCCCCCTTCTTTCTGTAGGAAGGGGGCTGCCTCCTTTTGTGAGGCGAGGGCTGAATAGGATAGCAGTGAATAAGAGTGTTGGGTGCTGCCACCTGCCAAAGTGGGGGGAGACCTAGCTGGGTGTGCACAGCTTTGTAGGGAAACCTCGCCCATCACCTCTTTGCCCTCAGTGGGCTCCCCTTTAGGATGTTCCAGAGGGTCTATCGCTACATTCATTAGGAAGGGAGTGAGATCTGAGGGCCTCCTGGATCATGCCTGTGGGCAGAGTCAATGCCTCTGGGGCTGCCTTACATCCTTTGGGGACTAGCTTAACACAGCCTACTAACTTGGCATCAGGAATGGCTTGGGGGTCCATCTGCACACTCTGCTACTTCCCTGGTTCATGCCCTTACCATCTCTCACCAGGACAGTGACAAAAGCCTCTCGCTGCTTGGTCTCTAGGCTGCCTTCCTCAGATTGATCATTGTAAAAATTGACCAGACCACACCACCACCCATACAGCCTGCCCACAGGTTGATAAATAGCAACAAGTGTTGCCTTCACAGCTCTGCCACCTCCTCTCCACCTGTGGGCCTGCCCGTTGTTACCCCATATGCTCCTGCCATGGGGATCCCAGACTTTGGCATATGGGGTTTGGGTTTCTCTGAATCCTTATCTACCTTTTCTGCTTGGGAATCTCCTAATCCTCTCTTAAAACCTTCTCAGGATCACATGTTCTGTGAAATCTCTTCCCTGACTCTTCCAGGCAGAGAGAGGGTTCTATGAGGCTGCTTACAGAATCCTCTGAGCCAGGAGCATGCTACACTGAAGGTGCTTGGTGTTGAGTCTGTCTCACCAACGGCAGGGATGGAGGTGTGCTTATGTTGGCACTTGGTGTGCGTGCAGGTCACATTAGTCAGTGGAATGGATAGCCAGAGTCCCTGGTCTGTAATTCATTTGACCTCTGGCCTTCCTGTGAAGAGGTATGCTTATTAGGCTTCCCCATTAAAGGCCAGCTGAAATGGCCTCTCATTTTCCTCAGAGCTATTGGGTGTGGAAGGGGAGAGAGTACTGTTTTGTCTTCCTGGAGCTGCCCTAACAAAGAGTCACAATCTGGTTGGCTTAAACAAAAGAAATAAATAATTGTCACACATTTCTGGAGACTAGAAGTCTGAGATCAAGATGTTGACAAGGTGGTATCCTTCTAGGGCAGCGGTTCTTAACCTGTGGGTTGCAACCCACAGGAACTGTATTAAAGGGCCATGGCGTTAGGAAGGTTGAGAACCACTGTTCTAGGGATGCGAGCATCTGTCCATGGTTCTAGTCTAGCTTCTGCTGGGTCACTGCAACTTAGGAGGTTCCTTGGCTTACAGAAGCATCATCCTGATTGATCTCTTCCTTCATCTGCACATGGGGTCCCATTTCTACAAGGACATTGGTCTTATGGATTAGGGTACACCCTGATGATCTCATCTAACTTGATGACCTCTTCGAAGACCTTGTCTCCAAATAAGGTCATATTCTGAGGGACTGGGGGTTAGGTCTTCAATATATTAATTTGGGGAGTGAGGGTAGGCACACTCCAAACCATAACACAAACCAAGTCCTTAGGAATATGGCTTTGCCTGTCCTAGAGTCCCTTTTCCCACATACAGAATGGGAGGATGGGGCTAGCTAGGTAGACCTGAAGCTTTGTCGTTCATCCATCCTCTTTCACTCCGGAAAGTCCAGCGGTAGCTTTCTTTTCACCCATTATTTAACAAATGTTTATTGAGTGTCTGCCATATCCCCCCAGGTACTTGGAATTTGTACTGCGCAAGCAAAGTCCTCTTGACTGTTTCGTGCCCTTCCCGCTGAGTGAAACATCGTGAAGTGGCCGTGACATATCTGTGGTCGGCATCTTCAATGGAATCTTTCTTTTGTCGTTTGATTGGGAATCTGCCTCATCAGCCACTTGAATATTGGTTTCACAACCTGATGAATAGACCTGTGGTTGCCAAGTTTAAATCTTGGGTATAATCTGATTATGAAATCTGTTTGGAAACACCGTGACTGAGCGGGTTTGTGCCATCCTTCTCCAGCCCCACGTTTCTGGCTCCAGAAGGCTCAGGCACCATTTATTCGTACAGGAAGTAGTAGCACACATCTCCTAAGGGCCTACTTTGTTCTGAGGTGAGCCTCACTCTAAACATGCACAGCACAGCCAGTGTCTGTATGACAGGGACCGGGCCAGGCACTAGATGCCTTCCGTAGCAGCAGGCGAGCTAGGTCCAGGGCATCCCCATGAGTGTTCATCGTTTCCAAACTTTCACACCGTCTATGCTCGCCGTGTGCTGTGGGTTCTGTGATAAGCATCTTAGGTGCTTTATCTCCCTTAGTCTTTGCTACAGTATTGTGAGGTGGGACCTCGTATGTTCCTTTCACAATGAGACACGGAGTAGCTGAATTGTCAGCCAACTGCCGGAAGTCTTACAGTATGGGAGCAGAGCAGGGTCTTAAACCCAGGTCTGTTTGACCCTTAAGTGGAGGCTTCCACTTTCCTACGGCTATCTCTTCCAAACAGAATCCTACGCATTTAAGGTGTACACCACGCTGTTTTGAAATGCGTATACACAGTGAAATAATTACTATAGTCAAGCTCATTAACATATTCGTCTCCTCATATGGTCACCATTTTTTTGCCGGGGGAGGGGTGAGAGCAGATGAAATTTACTCTCTTAAGCAAATTTCCAGAATACAATACAGTATTATTAACCACGGTCCTCATGCAGTATGTTGGATCCCTAGACCTACTCATCCTGCCTAACCGCAACTTTGTGCTCTTTAACCACGTACCTCCTTTTCTCTGACCTCTCTGCCTCTGGTAACCACTGTTCTCTATGGGTCTACGTATTAGACATTTTTGGATTCCACAGATGAGTGAGATCACGCAGTATTTGTCTTTCTGCGTCTGTCTTATTTCATTTAGCATCACATCCTCTAGGTTCATCCATTCTCCTGCCGTCTTTTAATACATGGATCTGATCATGTTACTCTTCTGCTAAAAACAATCTAAAGTTCCCCACTGCCTACAGCAAGAGCACCCTGATGCCAAATGCAGAAACTGTGTGTGTATGTGAAAGAGAGAGGAAGTATATTTTCTGGGGAGAGGACCAGAGCTTGGCCAGATTCTCAAAGAGCACCTGACCTCAAGGGCTGAAGTGAGTGTGCCTTAGGCAGATAGTTGATACTTATCACTGTCTGACCTCCATATTTCTGTTTGATGCTATTTTGTGCTACTTCCTGCCCATCCAGTTCTGAATGTCCAACAACTTTTTGGAAGGATCTTTTCACTATTACAACTCTGCTGGTACTGCCTGTGATTGTTCGTTCCCTACTGGGGAAACTCCAACTTATCCTTCGAGGTGTAGCTCAAATGTCACTTGTGTGAAGCTTCCCTGAACTCTCCCAGGCAAATGGGGCTGCTCCTCCTGCTCTGTGCTCATGTTGATTTTCCTTCTACTACACGTATAAAACTCATTGTATCAATTGGGGCCTGTGGAGGCTGTTGTCTAAGCCACTGGAGGGTCCAGAGTCCTCTTCATTCTTCTGTCCCACCTGATGCAGGGCCGGATCCAGGGTAAACATGTAGCAACTGAGACAAATGGAGTTTAAAACCATTGTCATTTAATTTTCTCTGGGTCCCATAATCTAAAGGACACACTTTTAAACTCTGTCATTGGAGGATTAGACTAACTTCTACCTTGAAGGTTGTGTGTTTTCTGCCAGTTCTTTCTTTCTGGAAATGTTTGATTTTGAGATACCAGGTCTGAAGTAATAAGCCCTCTAATGCAGAATTCTACTGGAAAGAATAGAAAGTGAAAGGGGAAGAAAGGGGGGACCTTGAAAGGAGTGAGGTGGGGGACTTTTTCCACTCATCTCTTTCTTTGGCCTGCCATCATCCATCCACCCATTTGTCGTCTATCCATCCATCCATTCATTAGCCCATTTATCCATCATCCATCTGTCCATCTGTCCATCTGTCCATCTGTCCATTTCCATTCATCCATCCATCATCCATCCATTTTTCCATTGTGTTTTCATTCACCTATCCATTAGTTCATCCATCCATCTATCCATAAGTCCATCTACCCAGTCCTCTGTCCATCCGTTCATTCATCCATCCATTCATTAGTCCATCAGTCCACCAGCTGTCCATCTGTTCATCCATCAGTCTGCCTATCCATCCATCCATCCTTCCATCCATCTGTCTATCTATCTATCCATCCTGTCCAGTCGTTCCATGAGCTGTCTTCCCTATTAAGATCCCCTTCCTTTTTTGTTTCCTCTTCTCTCCTTTCCTTTCTTTTTCATATTCTGGAAACAAACAGTTTAGGTTTGAATCTTGATTCAACATTTACCACCTGTAAACGCCAGTTTCTTCATCTATAAAATGGGATGGCAGTAATAATGCCTGCACTATAGGATGCTGTATGGAGTTAATTAAATGATGTAATATACGTGAAACTCTTAAAACCATGTTCAATCAGCTGTAGTGACTATTATTGTTTCCTGCTTTCCTTTTGCTGTTTATCTCCTGTCTCTCTGTCTGTCTGTCTCTGTTTCTGTCTCTCTCTCTGTCTTTCTGTGGGTGTCATTTACTTATTTCCTTTTTCTAAAGCCCCATCTGTCTGTTTGAACCTCTCAGTCCCTCCCTTCTTCTCTCCCTCTGAACCCCATTCATAGGTGTTCACAGGTCTCTGCCTGCCCCTGCATGAATCACCATGTTGGAGGCTGGTGTTAGGTGGGCAGGAGGGTCTTCAACATCTGCTCTGGGCCCATGAGGCCTGCGGGCTCCTCTTGGAAACCCACGTCCCCAGAGCTGGAGGCCCCTTGTGGAGGAGCTCCCTGGGGCTTTGTGTCATCTCCAGCTTGGCCCCATAGTTCTTTTCCTCAGAGCTGCCCTGAGCAGCTTTGCTGTGGGCTCAGCCCAGGAATTCTGTGCTGGGTAATAGTGAGTAGAGGGTTGAACTGGGCGACCCTTCCTCTCTTCCCTTTCCTCTCCTCCTACACAAGGTGAGAAAAACCCTAAACCTTTTACTCATGCTTCACCTTAGAAGCCACGTGTGAGGTTGGCATTAGATCTGGCTTACACTGTTAACCCAGAGTAGAAGCCTACTGGGGCACAAGACACAGAGCTGAGAGCCCCTCTGTGAGCAGTGGTGCACTGGTGGCCTCAGTGGGGAGGCTCTAGGCTCTCTCTACCTCTTTCTCTCTCAGGTCCTCCTGAAGGCCTGGGCTGTCCTCACTTTCATTGTACTTCTAAGCTTCCACTTTTGTATTATCACATTCTTCTCAAAAGAAAGTGCATGGGCAAAGCCCAAACTGTAAATACACATATTGAGTGGGGAGTCAGGAATCTTCTTCGTGGAGAGCTAAAAAATCATGTAAGATCCTGCTTTTTACTTTGCTTTTGGATAGTGTCATTTCAGCACAAAGAATGTGTTTTCTTCTTCCCAATTAGGTGCACAGTCTGGCTTCAGTCCCTCAAGTGTCCAGATGAGGCAAAAGCTTGCCACTATTGGCTTGCAGTCTCTGCAATCTGAGTGCTTATTGCTAGAGTAACTGGTTAATGCTCCATTTGTCAGGCAGGCTGGGTCTGGAATAACACTTTCCCTGTCTCTCCCATGCTTCTTTCTCAGCCTCCAGTACCAAGGAGGTGCTCCTGGAAAGATGTGACTTCCCTGCAGGACACTGTGCTCCACTGCCTTCTAGATGGGGGCCTGGCTTATAAATACCACCAGCATCTTGCTCACAGTATTTCTGCTGACAAGCAAGCTACTGAAAAGTAAGGGGGCCATTTCCTAGTGCAGGGCTGCCTATATAGACTGTCACAGGTCTTCTTAGGACACTGAGGGCACTGGGCAGTCTCCCAGGGTAATTGGGGTTTATCCCTTTCTTTATTATTGAGCAACATTGTGTGGGCTCCAGGTACCATGCCGAGCTCTGGGAAACCAGGGTGAATAGGACCTGGCTGTGTCTCAAGAGGCTCAGATTCCTGTAAAATAGAAATGTAAATAAGCAAGCCAAAGCAGAGAGCTAGGGTAGGGTTGGCAGGGGGGCTGTGAAAATGCAGAGCCACACTGCCGGCTCCTCATTCACTGTTTCTGTCACACTCTCACCCAGCATCATTCCAGCGCCTGCTGTTACGTTTTTTCTGGGGTAACCCACTCAGTTAATAACGTGATACGACTACTTGAATATCTGTCAGGAATAAAAGCTCGCTTTCCACCCCCTTACTGGTTTCTCATCAAAAGTGGCCACCAACTCTCATTGCTTCCCAGGGGAGAATTTAAATTCTGCAAGAGCAAAAATCCTATCAATTTTATTCTGTCCTATACACCCAGAATCTCCTAGCAAGATTCATGAAAAAGGGTGGTGAAGGAAGGATGGCTTTTGGCAGTGGGTCTTAAGCTTTATTCTGTCAGGAATAAAAGCTCGCTTTTCACCCCTTCTTGGTTTCTCATCGAAAGCGACCCCCAACAATCATGTGATGAGTTTGTTAGAATATAGAGTCCCGCTCCCAGAGATGGGTGCAGTAGGGTTGGGGTGGAGCCCAAGTATTTTCACTTTGAACAAGCTCCCAGGGGATGCTGCGGGGGCCGCACTTTGAGTAGCTTTGGTTTATGGGGTCTTCTTCCCTGTCAGGGACTGGTGACAAGAGGTGGCACTGGATATTGTTCTCAAAAGACTGCCATGGAGTTTGACACCACCACTTTCTTCGCAGTGGTCCAGGCCTGTTGTGCAGGACAGATTCTGGACAGGTGCACGATGACACAGCCGTGATGTAGGTGTTGAACCCAGCCAGTAGAAAAATGAACATGTGCCTCCAGCAGTCAGCTTGTTAAGTGAAATACAAGGCTATTAACACATCTCTGTGAAACCCTTTTGTCTGTTGTGAGGATCATTGTCCCTTCTTATGCAATCAGCTTCTTCAAGGAAAAGGACCTGCTCTCTTGCCAGTTTGGGTTTTTACTTATTCGTCATTCCTGACTATTCATGCTGAGTAAGTGTTAATTGTCTTTGATATTGAGCAAAGAGCCAGTGCTGGCGACCTGGGCGTGCTAACCTCTCTTGCCACACTGCCGAAGAATGCACTGACTCCAGGAGAGGGGTAGCTTCCCACTGACCCACCATGTGCTTCTGAGTGCAGAGGGCTGACTCAGTCTCCATGAGACTGTGCTTTTTTCCCTTTCCGCAGATACTTGGAGGTCAGCGTCCCTGCCCCTACTTGCGACAGACCTCACATATCAGGAGCATGTCAATGCTGAAAGCTGTCTGCCATTTGTTTGATGAAATACAAACATGGAAGGAGTTTTGGAGTCTTTCAGAACCTCAGCTGCTTATCCTGTGCCCCCCGATCGGGGCTGGGTCGGAGGCCTCATCTCTGCAAACACAACATTCTGTGCTCCTCTTGGACATACCCTGTGACAGGTCTCAGGTGGCACTGAGACCATCAAGCCACATGCCTGCTTCCTTTGCTGGATTTGGAGTTCTGTGAGCACAGGGAATGTCTCTTGTTTCTCCTTTAGGGGCAGAGCCCAGAACCGGGCCCGCTGCCTACAGCAGCAGCTCACTCCGTGGCTGCTGAACTCATGAGGAATTGTACAGACCTACATGCTCACATCCTCCCTGGGCTGCTCACCAGTTGTTAATATTATTATTCACTTCTCCGAGTCTCACTCCCTCCCCTCCCCCCAAAGGAGGGTGTTAATATGTATCTGAATGTTGGCTTGATTCTAAGTGCTCTCATGAGTGATGCCTCTCTCTGTGAGTGGGTATTAGTGTTAACTCTCTCTTTGGTTAAGGCCGTTAAGCCATTTTCTAAGCTCACCTAATACATGGGTGGTCAGGATTTGGAGTCTGGCTCTTTAACACCAGAGCGGGCACTTTTAGTCACTATAATAGTGGGCAGTTTTGCCTCCAGGGGACATGTGGCAATGTGCGGAGACGATTTTTATTGTCATGGCTGTCAGGAGTGGTGCTACAGGGATCCAGAGAGCAGAGTCCAGGGATGCTGCTAAGCATCCTATCACGCACATTGTATGTCCCCACAGTGAAGACATAGTCAATGGCATGAGGTTGAGAAACCCCACTGACGTCATGACCCCATGAGACCAAGAGTGACTGTGGACCCAGAGAAGGCCCCCACCATAAGTGGCACTTCGTTCACAAGGTTTGCAGGTTGCAGTGCAGAGAAGACTCGCCCAGTCTCCAGTTTGGTTCAGCAGCTCAAGTTTTATTCTTAATGGTTCCCAGCTGCTTGGCATCTCTATCTAGGGAGTTCCTGTCTCTGTGAGATGTGCTGACAGTTGTCAGGAGTCGGGGAAAAACTCTCCTTGGGAGAAGTCCAACTTCCCTGAGATCTGGCAAGTTCAGACATTCCACACAGAATGCACACCTTCCTGGCTTCTGACCTCACGGCATGCATGACGGTGGGGATGGCTGGGTTTTGTGCAGTAAGTTTCTCCTTTCGTAGGAACTGACGTTTCTCATCCATTATGTGGAAGGCCATGTAGGGTTCTTGCCACTGTCAGTGAGGGCTTGGTATGAATGCCAGCATGGTGCTGGCCCTTGAAAATGAATGAGCCAAGGAGAAACAAGAGAGATGACCTGTTCCCTGAAGGGGCAGCCACTCCTTGCACATTGCACATTTTGGACAGGTCATGAGGTGACCATGGGCAAGTGCTTAGAGCTGACTTTGGGGGCTTCCCGCCTGCCTTACTGAGCTCTGTGGAAGATCTTTAGATAAGGTAGAATTAGGGATTTTTTTTTGTGTAAAGGAGATCTAGATACGGGAGGTAGTGGCAGATTGAGAAGGCGCTACTGTGCCTGCCAGGGGGTGTAGTGGTTAGCATCCGGAGTCTTGTTTCCTTTTAAATTCATATTGTTTCATGCTTAATCCCTGTGGAGTGGAGGTAAGTCAGCATGGTGTTTTTAGTAGTAAAGGACTGTTGAAATTTTGTTGAAAGCTTGCTCATAGCCTTGCCTGGGTCTTGATAGCCAATGCAACGTTTTCTAGCTGTGAGCCTCAGGAAGTTTGACTAAAATGTTTATCAACAGTAAGCAGCGTAAATCCACTTGGGAGAACCAGTGGCAAACAAGGATCTGTTGTACCCACTCTGGAATCTGGGCTTCTCTGAGGTGTAAAGAACAATCAAGTTTGAGTCAAGATGTTATCTGGGATTTAAATGCTGAGGAGAATTTGATCTTTCTTGAATCTGACAGATATAGGGTTCCAGATGCAAGAGCTCATTGCTCCTCTTGGGGGAGTAGGCATGAGTGAAGAACAGACTTATAGAATGAGTGTATGAATGTCTACTGATGGATGGGAAATGAAGGGATAAGTGAAATATTTGCTCAGTGCTTATGAAGATCCTTGTAGCACCTAACTCGGCGTTGAGATGCCCTAAGAAATGGTAACAGAACAGAGCTCAGAAAATATATTGTTCCTTATGCTAGATATTATAATACTAGAAGGCCTAAGTGACCCACTTTTTCAGGTCGAAGAAAAACTTAACAGGTAGCTGCAGAGGGTCCATGATGGACACCTGTCTTATCTTACCCTGGTTATGGCAAGGGCTTCCTGGTAATAACCATAACCAGGTGGGTGATGTTTTGCTGTTTACAATGTGTGTGCATGCCTATTCCTTTATTTAATCCTCACAAAAATGTTGCTTGGTGGGTATTATTATCCCTATTTTACAGATGAGGAAACAGAGGTGTCAAAGAGGATAAGTGTCCTCATAGATGATGATTCATCCAAGAAACAGTAGAGATACATCTCAACCTTGACCTCCTCAACTCCAAATACTCTGATCTTACTACTTTACTTCCCCATCCAAAGACTAGTAAACTGTCAAAGAAGGTTATTTATTGAGAGTCTGAAGAAGTTGGATTATTCTCTTTGAAGGCACCAATCTTAGAGATTTTTTTGGTAACATATCAGGAAGATGTGCATATTTCATGGCCCAGGAACTGTGTGGTATTTTGGAATTTATTCTGATCATTAGAAAACCATGGGAGATTCTAGTACATATTATGCTTCACAACATAATCAGCCAAACTAAACCAGTGTTTGGTGGTAACAGGCCAGGGAGCCTTTACTGTGTGCGTTTTATAGGACACATCCCCAAGAAGATGTTCTTGAATAGTATTTATCTCCCTCTCATAACTGGCTCATGGTGCCCCTCAGGTCAACTCTGACATTAGCAGCATCTACGTCTCTGTGTTCCTTGTAGGAAACATGCAGATTCTGGACCCCATCATGGCTGACAATAATGGGATTGAGGCACAGGGGAGCTATGGAACTTGTGGACAGGAACTCTTTCAGAACTGTTTCCATTTTATTCCATAACCGCAGGCTGGTGGTCCACCTGAGAGGAGGTATAAATGGCTAAGGATGCCTTAAAGAGGATTGCTGGATGAGATCGCACACTTTCAATCTGCACAATTCCTCTTCAATAACACACCACCTATTTTGATAACAGGAAGCATTTACCTGGGGCCTTATTAGATCATTCAACTTTAGCAGAACTAAGATGGATGGCATCCTATAGGTTCTATTTCAAGTTTTCTGGAGGAATATATAAACTTTTAAAATGAGGTAAATGACAATTTTGTTCATTCACTTAGTTGTCAGTCAAATATTCATTTTTTTCGTCATACCTGTCATCATAAGATAGGATCGCATTGACGTATTTGTTTACCTGTTTATTATCTGTCACCTCTATCTGGAATGTGAGCTCTGAAAGAGCAAAGACGTCTCTTTTCTGCCTAACACAGTACCTACAGCACCTGGAGCCAATCCTTCCCTCAAACCTGGTAGGCACTCAAAAAATATCGATGGAATGAATAACCTACTGAAATAAAGTAAATTATTGAGTGGAGTAGGGATCTTCCTGGCCAAACTCAACATTCTCAGGAAACCGTGTTGAGAAAATACGAAAAAAAAAGGCTAAGAAAATTATGGAAAGATGATTAAAGAAGCAGAACGAATTTCAAATCTATTATCATCTTCATCAAAGCATGTTTCCTTATCTGTGTCTTGAGAATAATGGTAGTTACTTAGCAGGTTTTTGGGAGGACTAAAGTTAATCTAGGGATGTGTGGGTGGCATGTAGTAGGCATATACTCTATGAATATTAATATAGGGTTAACAGTGGAGGTGAAGGCAAGTGTGAGGATTATCAGTCCACAGATGGAATAGGATACCTTCATGGCAATTCTGCTTTGGATCCTCAAACTTTATATTAATTTATATTTATATGTTTCCCCGTAGTTTATAGAGCTTTTTCTCTGTGCTTTATTTCATGCTCACTCGTCACAATTTTGCCTAGTATGTGTAATTAGTTTCATTTCATAGGTGGAAATGAAAGGCGGGGGTCCAATTTAAGTTTTGGGGTTCCCAAACTTCCCTTTCACATGCAGACTCTGAGCCTCCCAATTGAGCCCCTCTAGTCATGGACACATCATCTTGCTTACCTGGCGAGGCTTGTCTCCCTAGCCTACTTTGGTATTGTTTTTGTGGAATTGAGACCAGGAGTCCCTTGAGGGCAGGTACTGCCTCTTATTGTTTGATTTTGTGAAATTCCAGGTGCAATCTGGTTGCTCACATGTTTATCAGTAACAGGTTATGCAAAGACATTGCATACCTGGCTTGTTTACTGTGGGTTTAAACAAACACAGAGGCACTTTCATCTCCCTCTGCCCTTGCCCCATCTGAACACCCTTCCCGTCAGCCAATGGACTCTGTGACAGGAGGGCAGGCAGGAGCCCGCTCTCTTACAGGTGGGAGGGGGATGTCTGCTCCCCATGCTCCAGCCCCTGTTTCTCCATTTTCCACTTCTCACCTGCGGAAAGGGACACTAAGAAAAAGTCTTTAAAAAGGATAGAAGGAAAATCTAGCCTGCTGAACAGGAAAGTTAGAGGGCCCATAACAATGGGGGATGATGTAACCTAGGTAACCAATGACCAATAGAAAGGCAGTAATCAATGACCAACAGAAAAGAGCTATAGTTCCCAGAGGAGCAAAAAGGCCAATAAAAAAGTTGCTACCAATTTCAAACTAAGAGAAAGGTATTTATACCTCTGCACTCCGTATCTCCATATCTCTTACCTCTCCTTAGGAAGGACCCATTTCTGCTCTTCTTTGCAAGTGCTCTAAACTTCCTCCTTTGTCTTAAATAAAATTTCTCCTTGTTCCACTGAAACTTGTGGAGGTTAATTTTGCTCTCTATTCATGCTGCCCGTGCTGCTCCAATTTTATTTTCTGTTTTCATTCATTTTTGCCTTCAGTTACCACTGTGCCTCAGTTAAATTTTCTTGCTCAGCTGTGTAAGTAAACCAGGTTAACTAGGTTTGAAGAACTAGGACCTCCTGACCCCCAACACCCTGCGTCTTAGTTCAAAAGGCAGATTTAAAGACACACAGATTTATATACTGCCTGCTACATGTAGAATCACCAAAAAGACAATTCTTTTAAATTATGAATTGAAAAGACAAATAGCAAGGATGAGAGAAGCTTGAAGTTGAAAGGTTCCAAAGAGACAGACTCCCACCCTCTCCAGTTTAATCTTTGTGTATTGACTGTCTGATATTTATTTGTCCTGCTATTTTCTCTCCAGCTTAGGAGACTAAGAGATATTTCTACCATTCCTGGATTTTCTGGTGAGTGGCAGCTCACCCAGGAAGACAATTCAGGATCTTGGGCTCAAATCCTTAGCCTCTAAAATTGACGAGACTGTCTCTCCATGTTTCTAGCCAAATGACCTCAGGCAAATGATGCCACTTCTGTAAACCTGTTTCCTCATCTCTACCACATGGGCACAGCAACACTTGGCTCCTAATTTCCACTGAGTGTTAAATTCAACTCTATGCTTAAATCTGTCAGGGCAGAGTCTGCTTATAATAGACCCCTGGTAGATAGACATTCTTACCTCATAGGGCTAACCAGTCCATTTAAAAATAATTTTCATTGTCAGGATATTTTTGAGCCATAAATAAGCTTATCCTTTTATATCTAGTAATATGTAAAATGGCGATAATGGTACTTTGTCTCCAGAAAATGATTCTAAAGAATGAAAAAGCTACAAGCATCAAGAAGTTTGTGATGCTACTGTTTATCATAAAAACATTCTGGAAATCACTTAAAAAGGCTTCTAGAAAAAAGGACCTTATATCAGATAATAAGTTAGGTATAAATTTTCATCTATCTTTTCCAAGGGTTGTTACATATCCATTATAATACAGTAAAGGCCATGAGAAAAGATGAATAAAACTTATAATATAATACTAGATTTAACATGCTGAATCCAAAATTACATTTACATTATGATTATAAAAATGTAAGTATATTTATACATGTGAGCAAGAATTGGTGAGAAGAACAGAAAAATCAAAAGGATTTTTTGGTGTCTAATGAAATTCAGGATCTATTTAAAACATTTTAATTTTTCATGGACATCACTCTGTTATTTTTATAGCAAGTAGTCACATCGTTTTTCTTGTTTAAAGAAAGGAAAGCTTTCTCTTCTTTTTACTAAGATGGTGGCCTCTGGCTAGAGCTTTATCCTTCACCTCCTGAGGAGCTGTTGTATATTTTATGCTCTGCCCGACATTCGACATTGTCTAAATCAGTGGAACCTTAATCGCAATATCATTGTGGTTGCTAGAAAGTGATTTGCAGATTAGCATGGCTGGGGAGATTTAGTGCAGAGATTCTCTCCATCTGATGCTCAGTTTTAAAGGAAATACGCCTTTAAGCACTCCTTGACCTTGATCCAATATCAGAGTGGAAGAAGCACTCCCTCCTCCATGGGGAAGTTATGACAAGGGTGGTGGCAGGGGTGGTGAGTAAACTTGAAAGTGTGTCATCTGAGAAACTGTTAAAAGAACTGGGAGATGGGAGATGCTTGCTGCCTTCATGGTTCTGTTGCTAGGTCAGGTGGAAGAGAGACTAGAGATATTCTGTTCAGTTTTGGAATGATGAGTAGAAGTTACCAAGCAACAGAGTCCAGTTTGACACGAGGAAGAATCTTTTTGGTAGTTACACATGTCTAAAAGTACAACCCACAGGGTGGTAAGCTCACTGTTCTCGAAGGTGCTGCCAAAGGAGGCTGAAGGCTCAGGTGGGGACACGGCCTTGGATGGTCTTTGAGGTATCTCCCAGCCCTGAGATTATGTGACTTCCTTTAGCTCTATTCCCAGTTGGTGACAGCAAGTCTCAGGGATCCACCCTTACCTCCTTTCTTGCCACCCACCCGCAGGCACCCAAGGGAATCACTCTAGTCACCATGTTCCAGTATTGCTGTTTTCAAAATAACCCAGTTAATGGGCTATTAACTAATCTTAATTTACTATGGGGATTAATGAAGATTAGTAAGATTGTCAACAGATTACATTTCCCTCAGGTCAAATGTTATAATTTTGCTGCAATTTAGGTGAATCATTTTAGTAGAAAGAATTACAGATGACAAAATATTCTGACTCAGTGTAAATTTGTCAATTTGCTTTACAAATTTATCCATTTGTGAAATATTTATTGAAATTATATAAACACTAGGAATTTTTCTCTATCATATAAAATACATATACAACATGATATACTGTACAAATATAATTTAAACAGTTATTTTTCCCCCCAAAATCCTGACTAATCCAAATTATTCTCTGTCTCTTTTTCTACCTTTTCCATTTTCATCTCACTTTGGATTCATAGTCCATTTAGTGTTTTATGTTAGGCTATATTTTCAGATGGATTCTGGGATACTGTTTGATAATTAGCAAGACATTAATACTGATTTTGTTTTACATCATATACACACTGCACGTAATGACTTTGCCACTTTCCAGGACTGTCCAAACTCTGCTTGTCATAGGTAAGAGGGCACGGAACAATGAAAGCAGCAGGGCCGTGAAAAATTTTCGTACTAGGGACTACAACGGTAGGTTTTCAAGAAAGCTGAGGCTGGCATTGTTCTTTTCTTCTAAAGCCCTAGGACCTAGGGCTTCATGCTGGAGAAGAATTGGCTTCCTTATTATTTGGAGATTTGCATCTGTTTGAGGAGTAGGAAAGAGCTGGAGTAATAGATAGTGAATCAAACAGGACAGGGACATGGAAGTGAGTTACCAGGGGTGGCAGGTGGTGCTGGGGAGGAGAAGGCACATGGTCTGTAGAGGGTTTACAAATAATAATCACACTGACTAAAAGTCAGCCTGTCTTTTATTATCCCCACGCGCTAGCAGTTCTCAGCAATGCCAGTGATCAAATGGTCCTTGAGAAAATCTTCTTTTCTGAGTTTTAAATAATTACTAGGATAACTGTTAATGATACACATGCTTCATGTTAACACATCATTTTTATATCTTATCCTTTAACAAGTAACCTACTGGGAGGTTAATTCAGAGAACTCTGAAATACGTAGTTGGTGATTAGTACACAAGGACTATGTGTATTAGTTTTGAGAGTAGATTCGTAATGGTTTGGACTCTTCAAGGCTTGTTGCAAATGTGGTTTATGTCTCTGACACCTGCAGCTCCATTATTTCTGTGTTTAAATGGAATATTGGAAATAAATAATAACAGCATAATGATTCTGAAGATGAAAAAAATAAATTTAAGCTGTATCAATTCTGTCTGTGTGACCACTTGGAGGTTTTATTTGGGCTGGGAATTTAAAACAGTGAGACAGAAACAGAATGTGTACCGTGAGGTATATTTTTGTGTGTTAAGTGAAAGTTTTTGTACCTCTCTGAAATATTCTACTGATTTTGAATAATATACTTAAAATTGAAATTTCTCCTTTGTATTGTTCAGGAATGAATAAAGAAAATAATGATATTTTGTGGTAATTATTGAACATAATTTTGCTACACAGAGGCAGAAGTTTTAAAAAATAATCTGTTTCAGATGTCAAATTTACTAGGTCCACCACAAGTTTTTGGGATTGGGCAATTTTGGGCCAAATCCTGTGAATCACTGGATCAAGTTATTGAATCATTCAAAACCTTAGCTTTCTCATGAATGAAATTTGTACCTCTTTTGAGTTATCGTGATATTAAATGGCATGAGGCATTTAGGTACTTAGAACAATACCAGGAACATCATAAATGCTCAATAAAGAGACAGTTTAAAAGTAATAAGAAAAAGAATATTGATAAAGATCTGGTTTTCTAATGAAATATGCTGTAGAAAGGCTTTATATATGAAAGACAAGATGAGATCTAAGGAATTATATATAGGGACACTGAAAATTTTCTGAACATAGTATATCATTTTTTTTAATAGTATAGTATTTTTGTTCCATCTTTCATTGAAACAATTTATTTCGGAGGGGTATAGACACCATATTAGGTACTACACATAGTAGCAAATAAGACAGACACAATCTTTATTCTCATGGATCCTATATTCTGGCCGAGTTCCAATTGAGTTAAGAGAGTCTTCAGGTACTGCTACCTGATCTGGGTAGACTCCAGCACCATTTCTAGTCAACATTCTGGTGCCCAGAGTAAGTGGAGAGTGAGTAGAACCCCAGTTGAGGAGTGGGTCTGTTTGAAAGCATAATCACTATGTAGTCAGACTGGCTTGAATCCCAGTTTCTTTGTGAACTGTGTGATCTTGGGCGGGTCATTTCACATGATTCAGGTTCTTTATCTCTTAAAGGGCAATCCCTGCCTCCAGGATTCTTGTGAGAATTAAATGTGAAAACATTTAGTATTGTCCCCAGCACACAGCAGGTGCTATTTCTTCTTTCCTTCTCCCTTTGTCAAATTATGCCTGAACAGGACCCAGCTCTGTTGGGTGCCCTGCTCTTTATCCAGACACACACATACATATGATCCCATCATATTTGGGAAGACCACAGATGAAAGGACATAGTTGGTGCTTAAGGTGCACGGCATAGCATTGCCATTGGCTGTTCATTCTAGTGCTTGGAAACACGCCTACTGAGAGTGTGCCGTCCGCTCCATATTTAACAGAGCAGCCACCCTACTTCTCCCAAACTACATACCTGTATGCTTTCCAACCCCGTGTCCAGAATAAGTATCTGTTTGCTTTTTGACAAAGTGCACAGGAGGATTTCTTAGACCAAATTCCTCCATGAATAGGCCAACCTTAAATACTGTTGGTGGTTCATCGTTGTATTCTTTGCCACCTTGTGGAGAAAATTAACAAAAGCAAACTAATAGTTGTAGCTTTTATTGACTTTCTCTTAAAACTTGACCTCATGGTAAGAAATTTCTTAGGGGAGAAAATTTATATCCCATATAGACTACAGACTACCATTTACATAGAATCTAAATCTTATTACTAGTGTGGAAGCAGCAGAGACAGGTGCGGTCTCTTGAGGGAGATGATTTCCAGTGGTGTAGGTAATATATCCAGATGCCTTATTTTTATAAATGTGATTGGTAATAATTGACCTCCCATTCATGTAAGATGGGTGTATGCTTTCTACTCCACTGGACAGAGAGAATAACAATATGCTGATATTATGATTGTTATATCTAACTCAGCAGACAAACCAATGCTGTCATCTAATGGAAGCCAGAAAGAAGAGCCTGAGATCAACTATTCCAAAATGAGTTTCTTGAAGTTTGGTAAAGACCCTTCCCATGTTGACTTTGCTTAGAGTTAAGAAGCCTATACACCTGTAAATATATATCATTTACCTTCATATATTTTGCAGTTACTTTATATAGAGGGTTCATAGGGAACTGATATAATATCTTTATATCTGGTGTTATGCACTGGCTGTGTTGATTTTTTCATAAATAGCAACAAAAGAACAACTTAAATTTTTTTCCTGGCTAAAACAAGCACAGACATACATGTAAGTTGGGGTCTTGAGCCTTTATTATCTCTGCACTGGTCAGAACACATGGATATAGAAAACTCGAGCCTGTAATAGGTGTCTGCCTTTACTTCTCCTGGCTAGCAAGGGTTGGCCTGTATTTCAGGGATAATTCTCTGTAAGCAGGTGTTGATTTCCAGTGGCAGATCCTTCTGGTCTGCCTTATCCACTCTCCTGTTCTTCCGGGCAGTAACATAACAATCCTACAGTTATATGGATGGTGGATATGAGGCTTCCCAGATGAAGATTCCATTTCCCAGACTTGCTTGCAGCCAGTCTGGCTGCATATTACTGGCCATATTACTAAATTTTGGTCAGTAAGATGCAAATAGAATTGACATGTGCATGTTTTAGATCACATTTCTATAAAGAAGTTATTGGCCTTTCACTATTTTTCTTCTGTTGATGTTAAAATGGTAACAACCAGAGAAACTGCTTCAGACTAAGAGGGGGAGGTGTGTTGAGGAAGACAGGCGTACTGCCAGCCTAGGTCTCTAGATGACCTTGTAGAGTAGAGCTACTCACCTGCCTTCAGTGACCTTCCTATACTTGGCCTGTTATGTGAGGGAGTTTTATCTAGGCCACTGTAGTTTGTGGCCTCTTTGTTACAGCAGCCTACCCTACACACTAGCTCATATATCCTCCCCGGGTCATCTGACTGATAAATTGTATAGAACTTTCCTGAGAGATTGCATTCCGGATGCTTGTCCCTTTCAATTTGCTGTTACTTGATACTGATTAGAAATTTTAGAGTGAGAAATGAACTTCACAGAGCCCAGCATGAAGGGTGTGCTGTTAAACACTTCCTCTAGAATCTCCAGATGTTCCTTTTGGATTCAGACAGACCATCAGAGAACTGCACACCTGGGCTGTCTTGACTTGGCTCCTTGGAGAATTGCTCCTCGGATCTGAGCCTTGGCTGTGTGCCATCGGCCCACACTGCAGAATGCTGGCAAACAACCCTATGAGCCCCACTGCTGCACATCCCAGAGGACATGATTGAGGATGTGGTTTGCTACCCTTTGTGAGAATCCAAGGGAGAAGTTTCTTTCAGACCTTGTACCAGGAATAGTCATGCTTCTCCTGAGCAACTGGCTTGTTTTGTTTTTGTGGACACTAAATTGTGTAACTGTCTGTGTCTTTCAAAGCCATCTCAAATCCTTTGGGAACAGGACAGGGTATAAAATAAAGCTCTTCGGAGTCAAGACCAAGCTCCCTATTTAACTCATTACATCGCTTTTGGAAAAGTCACTTTACTCGGCTTAACTTTCTTTGCTTGTGAGTTAGAGATAATGAGTTCTTCCTGTGAATAGAGGTCAAATTAATATTTATAACACACTCAGAGTTCTCGCAACACCAGTCCTTATGGGAACTAACAGTAATAGTTAGTTTCTACAAATCTCTGCCATTCTGTTACTCCTTCTCTTTGAATGTCCTTCCTGAACTTCACTCGTTCATTCATTTATTCAGCAAATCTGAAGACACACTGGTGCACAAAGCTCCCCGGAGAGATTTAATTTAATAAGCCAGGATCCTCACTCTCAAGTAGCTTGAGAAGTTGAGGACATGTTTCCTACAAAAGCAAAGATTTAAATAACAAACAAGTAAGTACATTAATTATAAAATTCCAAGACTGCAATGAAGAGGACTGGGAGCTGGGCACAGTGGTGTGTGCTTATAGTCCCAGCTACTTGAGAGACTGAGGCCTTGAGCCCAGGAGTTTGAGGCCAGCCTGGGGAACATAGATCCTGTCCCTCAAAAACCTAGTAATAATAATTTAAAAAATTTTTAGAAAAAGAATAGGACTAGGGAATAGTGAGAGAGAATAATGATAGCTCTAGATGTGATGCTCAAAGGGATCTCAAAGAGGGCAGCAGCATTCAAGCAAAGACTGGAGATTTAGAAGGAACAACCCTGCTAATAGAGGGTTAGTAGATAAGTAAGTAGATAAGTAGATAAGGGTTAAGAGATAAGTATCTTTGGGCCTGAAAGGGTTTGGCATGTGAATGAGTCTGAACATGGGCAGGATACACTAAGTAAGGGCAGAAGGGGGAGTTTGGATTAGGGACTAGGTCATTTAGGGCCTTGAAGGCCCTTACCGGCCATAAGATGCCTCCTCAAGCATCCTGTGCAGCATTTGGGTATGGTATGGCTGGATGTTTAAGGAGCTGGTTCTGTTTGTGTCTCTGGTGTGAGGAAATCTCAACACAACAAGGGGAGCTAAACACTGGGATTAGGGAGGCCCAGAGAGGGCTCCTCTGGGTGTTCTCAGTCCAGGTCAAGTGAGACTTCCTAAGTATACATTGGCTGAGCTGAGCTCTTGAGGAATGAGTTAGCCAGAGGGAGGGAGGAGGGTAAATTAGATGGTGAACTATAAGACCCAAGTATGTCTGGCAGCATAGCATGGGTGTTGTCCAACTGAAGCAGCAGGTGAAACAGCATCAAGGGCCATGAAGGTGGGGAAGCTAAGTTCTGGATCAGGGAGAGCCTTGAGTGTCAAATGCTTTCTTCCTTATCCCATGCTGGCAGGTGGTAGGGAGCTGGGTATTGACTCCTAATAATTTTAGGAGATTAGTTGGGAAAGTATTTGTTGCCAATCTCTTAAATAAAACTTATTTTTCATGCTTTCTTTGACATAAGGAGCTTGGAGTACAAGTGACTCTTCTACAATTTGAGATGAAGATTCATCTCACCCTTGCCTGTGTCATGTCAGCATCTCTCAGCCTTACTCCTCTCCCCAGCTCTGCTTTCTGCAAACTCCTGCAGGCACAGTCCCTGGTGGGCACCCTTCCCCCTTCCTAAAGGATGTGGAAGTGCTTAGGAAAATGCTGCTCAGGTCTGAGTTATTATTCTCAGTGTCATTCATACTAGGTTAGGAATCAGAGCTGGTCCTGGCTCTGTTACTAGTAGATGAGTGGTCTTGGGCACATTACTTCTTGAAGCTGTTTCCTTACTGGGAAAAAAAGGGATACTATCTACCTTCCAGAGTTGTGAGAATTAAATGAAAAATGGAATATATGCAAAGGGCTTACACAGTGCCTGCTTAGTGGATGTTATTACTGGTGTTCTTAACAGAAGTGTAATAAAAATGGAAAGCAAATTTAAACTTTTTTTCTTTTCTGAAGACTGAGAATGGAGGTCTGGAAAATGGAGAAGCTGTTAAAATAATGAGATGATTGTTCTTGGTTAAGTCCCTCAACTTCTTTTCTCATCCAAATAGTGAAAAGTACAATTTCATGTTGGTATAATTTATTGTATATTCATAAGGGATAGATGTGACTATAGATGCAAAAATTCCTTGAAAAGTGAGTGTTTTCTTCTTTGCTTTGTTTACAGTGTTAATCTAGGTCTCCTAAGAGATGCCAAGGAATTTATTAGGAGAAGTAATTGTGAGAGACGATAGGGTGGGGACTAGAGAAGGCCAAAGCAATCACACTGTGGCAGGGGGATGACTAAGAGCAGACAGGTAGGAAAGTCAGGAGGAAGCATCTCAGATGGTGGTGCAATCCAAGGAAGGTTTGGCAAGGGGGCACAACATTTCAATGTCAACCAATAGCAGTGTCCCACATCCCCCCACATCTTTAAGGAACAGGCTGGTCAAAGGGTCCCTGCTGAGTTCGGCCGTGGCTTGGAGAAGCCCAGGGGACATGTAGCCTCAGCATTAAGAAATGGTGGGTTTTGGTGCCACAGCCCTTGGGCCTGGGCCCCCCGGGTCAGTTCTGCTCCCTGTGGTTAGTGCATTGTCTTTGGCCACCAAATTTACCATGAGGGAGAACCTCTTAATAGGAAAGTATCCTCTTTGTATATAAAACTATTTATTCTGATTCCCTTTGATATGCTGGAGAAGTCTTCCCAGGAAATCAAATGTGGTCATTTTCCCATGAAAGTCAACAAATAACGTGAAGGAAACCATGAACATGAGCGTTGCTTTTATCACAAATGGGACTTTGCAAGAACCAATGGGGATGGGTTAATGTTCACTCTTCGACCAGAATGCCTACTGGTTTCCAGGCACTTTGTATTCTTTGTAGTAATACAAAGAATACCTTTTCATTACCTTTGTATTACTACAAAATAGAATCAATTAGTAGTGACCTTCATATCCATTGACTTTTTAAAGAGAATGAAAAGCTCTCTCTGTTCAAATACTTACATCTGCTTGGAAAATGTACACTGTACATTTTCTACACTGTACGTTTTCTACACATTCATATGTGTTTTCCCATGTGATTGTCACAAAAATCTTGAAGAGTAAGAACTTCCATTTTAGAGGGATCACAGTGAGGACGGGAAAAGTTGAACCACTTAGTTAAAGCGCACAGCGCCCCAGTGGCTCAGTGGGGAGTTACTCCTCTGTGGGATTACTTCCCGCTCTCCTCAGAGCAGCGCAGAGTTTGTGAGCACCTCTAATTTAATGAGAAAGAAATGTTCTGAATCTTTCTTGTCATTACTCCCAGTTTGAATATCCTCATTTTGTATTTACTTTTATTTTTTTTGAGTATCCTCACTTTATAAATGATGGTACGGCTCTACAAAAAAGCATCAGATGTTTTAAAATGTGCCCTTGGAGGAGGAAGCCCATTGAAGGGAATTCGAGTCGTTTACCTTGAAAAGAGAAAGCTAAGGGTTGACTTCCTTACTCACTTTACACCCAGAAGTAATTATTAGGAGGTGGAGATGGACAAGTTGCTCTCCATCTCCAGAAACATCAGGATGTCAGGAGGTGGGGCTTAACGTGAGGCAGAAGAACGTTCTGAGTTGTCAGGGCAATTAAACAAACCACCAAAACCACGGGGAAAGGCTTGACAACCTTACACCTGTCTGGCTGGTTTCCTGCCTGCTTAAGGGAGAAGGGAAGGAACCAGAACCTCTTGCCCTCTGTACCATGTTAGGGCTGTAATTCTATGACATCAGAATAGAGACGCATGAGACTACTTGTTAGGTTTATAACATGATGACTTGTGTCATGAGAGAAGCATGTTACAGATCAGTCAGCCTTTATGCTGGTGTCACAAAAAGCTCACTGTGCTCTTCTCTATTCATTCATGCAACAAGTATTTATTAAGTGCCTACTGGTTTCCAGGCACTAGTCTAGGTGCTAAGGATTTATATAGTGGTGACTAGGCCAGGTTCTTGCCTTTGTGGCTTTCATATTTTAGAGGGCAGAGACAGGCAGTCGATGAAGAAACAGATAAAGTAACAACTATGGATAGTGACAAGTGCTAGACCCAGTGGTCTGGGGAAGTGTCTCTGAAGGGGTGTCATCGGATCTGTGATCTTGAAAATGAGAAGAACCCAACCCTGCAAAAATGATTTAGGGGAGGACTCTCTCAGGTAGAGGGGACAGTGGTGTAAGGTGGCATTTGGGATGAGCCTTGAAGATAGGGGTGTAGGGTAAGGAGCAGCCCAAGAAGAGGGAAGAACCAGAGTGGAGGTGTCTTGGGTAATGATTGTGAAGCATTTTCTTGGAGTGGTGGCTGGTGCAGTGTGGCTGGAGGTGGAGTTGGTACCTAGCCTTGGTTCTTAAACTTGAGCGTGTTTCAGAATCACTGGGAGGCTTGTTAAAGTGCAGGTTCCTGGGCTCCACACCTGGTGTTTCAGATTCAGTTGATCTGCTGTGGGGCTGCGGAGTGGGAAGCCAGACAGCATCTTGTTCTTTTTTTTTTTAAATTTCAGATTAATGTGAACATTTGCATTTCTAGTATGTTCCCAGGTGATGCTGATACTCACATGCTCTCACAGTCACTGGAAAGATCAGTCACTTTTTTATGTTCAATTTATTTAATAATATTAATAAGAAAAGACAACATTTACTGAGCCATAGCCGTGTGTCAGGTGCTTCATAGACTCTCTTGCAGAATCGCCGTAACAGCCTGTGAAGTAGGTCTTATGACCGCCCCACTTATAGTTGTGGGATAAGCCTGGACAGATTGGGTGATGTACTGAAGCTTATAAAGCTTCTTCACAGTAGAAGAAAGTGGCGGAACTGGTGGGAGAGGCATGGCCATGGGATTCTGAAACTCCTCTCTGCATGCTGTAATTCGACTACAAAACCCAGAGAAATGGAGAGGCAGCAGCTAGCTGGGTAATTTAATCAATGGGGAATAAAGGTATCCTATGAGGAAACTGTGGCCTATCAGACCTGTTGGTTTTCTACTCAGCAGGCCTTCCCTCTGCTCTTTCCTAAGAGAAGCCTGATTTTCTCCAGATACCACCTTCCCGGTACCCTGAGTCTAGGCCCATAAGCAGACTTCATTTTCTGGGCAACCGTTTCTGGTTCTGGCTAGAATGTGTATCTTAAATTGGTAGGCCTAAATGGAAGCCTTATTCTATTTCCAGAGAGAAAGCTGGGAGAGCAACCTTCTTCTGTCTTTGTTGGCTGTGAAAGAAGGGCCTGTCCCTGATTGCTGTTGGCAGCCATTTCCCAGCCATGCGGGTAGCCGTCTGCACACAAAGCTGACACAGGGAGGCTGCGGAGTGGGAAGCCAGACGGCATCTTGTTCTTTTTTTTTTTTTTAAATTTCAGGTTAATGTGAGGGCACAAACAACCGGGTTATGATGTTTGCATTTGTTAGATAGATTCCTTCTTGTAGTTGTGTCCTGCACCCAAGAGATGTGCCATATACCTTTACATTGTGTCCATTAAGTGGGAACCCACCGCCCCACCCTCCCGCATTCCCTCTCCCTCCAACTTGAATTGTGTTTTTCTCTTATGTTATTAGTTCATCTACTGGCTTCATAGTAGTATTGAGGACATTGGGTGCTTGCGCTTCCATTCTTGTGATTGATACTTTCCTAAGAAGAATGTGCTTCACCTCCATCCAAGTTAATAAAGGATGTAAAGTCTCCACTTTTTTTAATGGCATCTCAGTTCTTGATCACTTGGCCATTTCATGAAATCAGGGAACTCAGAAAACCCTGCTTGACCTTTGGACTTTCTTTAGTGAAATGACCAATTTCCCTTTGACTTGAGCCAGTTTTCGTCAGAGTAATGGGCTGCTAATGCCTTTAAAACTGATGGGATAGGTGCTACACTGTGAAGGAGACTGTCTGGAATGTATCACCATTTAAACATTAAAATGAGGAGTAGGCTCAGCACCTGTGGCTCAATCGGCTAAGGCGCCAGCCATGTACACCTAGGGTGGCGGGTTCGAATCCCCAGCCCGGGCCCTCCAAAAAACAATGATGGCTACAACCAAAGAATGGCTGGGCGTTGTGGCGGGCGCCTGTGGTCCCAGCTGCTTGGGAGGCGGAGGCAGGAGACCTCGCTTGAGCCCAGGAGTTGGAGGTTGCTGTGAGCTGTGATGCCATGGCACTCTGCCCAGGGGGATAGCTTGAGGCTCCGTCTCAAAAAAAAAAAAATGAGGAGTAAATGTTCTAAGTCTGTAGGGTTTGGTGGCCACTTATTCTGAATGTTGCATGGAAGAGGGGGGAAGAAGAGGAGGAGAATGAAGTTGTAGAAACATAACTTGTCACCAGGGGTGTCCAACCTGCCTTGTGGGGGGGGAGCACATGCTGGTTTTGTGAGGATTTTTTTTTTGGCTTATCTGTGGTATTGGATATCACGAAAATATGTAGGGAACTGGACCTTTTTTGTGCTAATTAGCTTGCCTTAGTGTTTGTGTATTTACTGTGTGGCCCAAGACAACTCTTATTTTTCCAGTGTGAGACAGAAAAGAAAAAGGTTGGACACCCCTGGTATAGTCTTTCATCCTCAAGAACGCTCTCGGGAAATTAAGACAGCTTTAGAGTGATGACAGTCACAACACATCTCTTCTTTCTTACCCTGTTCTAACTCTTTAATCTGGCTCCCCATGTTCCTCCCCAACCAAAATGCATGTGAAACTCATTGGTCAGGAGTCCTCGTGATATGGATGGAAATGTTTGGCCAAAGCAATGTGGTAAGGGACAGTTGGCTAGCACCATGATGTGACTGGAATGATGATTTGGTAAAAAACACAAATTTCACAATCACCTTTTTTTTATTTGAATAAGTATATTATTAGTGCACTATGAGGGTGATTTTGTACTTCCTGTACTTCTTGTTTGTGACAAGGAAAGGCTGAAAAGCTGTGTGTCAGGGAAGAGGTGATTCACTGGAAAAATTAAGTAAGCAGTAATAGAGGATTTGTTGGAAGAACTTAAATGGCAGGAATAGGGGATTAGTTGAAATATATTAAATATCTTTTGTTCCGTCCACAAAAGAAAAATCATAGCTATGTTAGAAAGGTAAGCATGAGAAGGAATTATAAAAATTTTAAGAGGGAAAATGAATTTCTAAATTTATAAAATTCTGAATTCCAGATCTTTTAAAAAATTGTTGTTTGTCTTTATTCACTCTTACTATACTAAGATTGGAAATACAATTTTATTTTATTATTATTATTATTTTTGAGACAGAGCCTCAAGCTGTCCCCCTAAGTAGATTGCCGTGGCATCACAGCTCACAACCTCCAACTCCTGGGCTCAAGCAAGTCTCCTGCCTCCACCTCCCAAGTAGCTGGGACCACAGGAACCTGCCACAATGCCTGGCCTTTCTTTGGTTGCAGCCATTATTGTTGTTTGGCAGACCTGGGCTGGAATTGAACCTGCCAGCTCAGGTGTACGTGGCTTGGTGCCTTAGCCGCTCAAGCCACAGGCGCCAAGCCGGAAATACAATTTTAAAAGCTCATGTTATACTTGCTCAGAAATAAACTGCTGACATCTGATTTATTTCCTTGTAGTTTATGAAGGTAGAAATAATCATTAGTGTGTCTTTACCCAGCTATAATGCATATGTTTATATGTTAATATTTTTCTAACAACATATATGTATATGTTAGCGTTTTTCTACAAAATGGATTTATGACATTTTTAGTATAAAACAAAGTATTTATTTATTTATTTATTTATTTTTTATTTTTATTTTTTTATTTTTTTTTGAGACGGAGCCTAAAGCTATCCCCCTGGGTAGAGTGCCATGGCATCACAGCTCATAGCAACCTCCAACTCTTGGGCTCAAGAGAGTCTCCTGCCAAAACAAAGTATTTATAACTCTGGTAATAGTCTTTAAGTGTTCCATCACATTGGCCAATAAAGTGACTTCAAAATTTCTCTCCTGAAATCGTGAAAGAAGGCTCAGCGCCTGTGGCTCAAGTGGCTAAG